>RCHF01000535.1:0-91697 GCA_003987895.1 Neonothopanus nambi | reverse complement strand
CGATGATAAAACTTTGCCGAGTGTAGAGGGTATTCTTGCCTACGACAAGGCAGCTCATGGATTCGATTTAGAGGAAATTTGCAGGAAATTGTGTGAGTTCATTGACTCTGTTTCATGGCTCAAGTACTGATTCAAGTTAAGCTTTGGATATTCATGGGCGTATACGACTTATCAACTTCATTAGGCAAACAGTGCGTTCTTACCTGAAAGGCCTACCTTTTTCTCATTACCTTTACACAGAAACCTGCGCCCGAGAACATTGGGATGCTGAAAGGGACAGAGTCTTTCTTTAGCTCTGACGATTTCCTTCGGCCAGCCTTAGAAGATGACCCATTACTCCGTACGTGACAATCCCTTTCTTTTGACGTTTCTGATGTTTCATAGAATACCAGCCTGACGACTGGGTTGACTCCGAAGACGAAGACGCCGATCTAGCGCCAGAACGGCGTATTCGTGCGTTGGGACAGAAACTAGCTCAAGCAAAACGAGATTTCGAGGAGTACCGCAACCTCACCAACCAAAGATTCAACCTCTCAGCTCTCTCACTCGATGGCCCAAGCGAAGTGTCTCAACCTGCTATTCGCGATGACGACTCGCACTATTTCGAAAGCTATGGTGCCAACGATATACATGCCGTCATGATTCAAGACAAAGTACGAACATCAACCTACGCCCGCTATATCCTCACCAACCCCTCTGTCTTTGAAGGTGCCACGGTTCTCGATGTAGGCTGTGGCACTGGTATTCTTTCCCTCTTCGCTGCCCGTGCAGGCGCTAAGCGTGTCTTTGCCGTCGATGCCTCGGATATCGCTTCGAAAGCTGAAAAAATCATCAAGGCTAATGGTTTTGAAGACGTCATCACTGTCATTCGTGGAAAGGTAGAGGACGTGCAGCTGCCTGAAGGCGTTGAGAAGGTGGACGTGATCATTTCGGAGTGGATGGGTTATGCGTTATTGTATGAGAGCATGCTGGACTCGGTGCTGGCTGCTAGAGATAGATGGCTGAAACCTGGAGGGATCATGGCGCCCAGCCAGTGCAAGATGATGCTCGGACTTTGTGACGCGAGCGAGATCGTGAAGGATCGTATTACTTTTTGGAACGATGTCTACGGTAAGGGCCCTTTTCCTGAATTGCCCATCACCCGATTCATGACTCTCCCCTCAAGGTTTCGATCTATCCGTAATGGCCGAGGAAGTACCAGAAGAAGCTATCATTGACGTTGTTGGCCCTCGCACCATGCTCAGCGATCCTCACACCATCAAGGTAGTTTTACTACTTCCGTCATTTCTTCTTTTCTCAACTCCGCATATCAGGATCTCTATCTCCCCTCAATCACTCCCCGTCAACTCGATTTCACCTCCTCCTTCTCCCTCGTCTCAACCGTCGAGCGCCGCACAAAAGTCAACTCCTTCATCCTCTATTTCGACACCTTTTTCACCCGTTCCGGCGCGCCTGTCCCTCCCGACACGGAAGTGCACGTCGTAGGCGAAGACGAAGCGGTCGTTGCGGAGGTGTGGCCCGTGGGTGGGAAACCCGGCCCACAAAGGAGAGCTAGTCAGCATGGGAAGATGAGGGAAAAGAGCGTGGACGCGAAAGAAAGGGAAAAGCGTAAGGAGAAGGAAGCTGAATCAGATGTTACTATCAGTTTCAGCACGGGTCCGAAGAGCATTCCTACTCATTGGAAACAGGCTCTGTTCCTGCTGAGGGAACCTTTTATTGCGGAAGAAGGTGTGCAGTTTATGATCATTCTTCTATGTAGTCGGATGCTGACTCTTTGCTCTTAGGATCTGTGGTCCAGGGACAGTTCCACTGTCGTAAAAGCTCTACAAATTCAAGAGAACTAGATGTTGAGATACATTACTCGGTGAAGGATGCTAAAGGGAAAGATGTCGTTCCAGATGTGGTTGTACAGATGTTCAAAGTCCGGTAGATCTTAGTCTTTTCAGTCCCATATCTTTGCTTGCGGGTCTGGATTCCGAGTCAATTCAATGCGATGAAACGACCCTTGCAATCTGTACTATTTAGAGTAGATTGACATTTTGCGTCGAAAAATAATGTATCTACCGAATTATTTGATGAGATGTACATCTAGGCGAAGTATGCAGCAGGTATCAGAGGACGATATGATAGGCCTTCGAATGGGTCGAAGTGTCCGAGCGGAGAGACCCGGGAGAGACTCCGAGGGACGAGTACTTCTCACGTGTATGGTAATGTTACAATCACGCGAAGAGTGCAACAAGGGTTAGGGTTCCCCATTAATTCAAATTGATCGTGTGCGCCAGTGGTGAGTAATCTAATCTTTGGCCTGAACTTCACTACAATGTCACTCATTCAAAGCGCTGAAACAGCAGACAATTTCTTCGAGGATATTCCCATCATGTGGGTCGTTAGATGAACTGCCAAATACATTTCTGATAGCATGGCTTACTAGTGACTTGACAAATATTTCGAGCTCTGACCCAGTGATTCGACGAGCTCTTGCTGATGAAGTCAGAGCTGCTTGTATCAATGTCGGATTCTTCTACGGTAACCAGATCTTACAGAGCAAGTATATGCTGTACTTATTGCTATGAATCCTAGTGCGAAATCATAGCATTCCCGAAGAAACCATCCAAAACGCCTTATCCAAAGCTCAAGAGTTTTTCTCGCTACCTGTAGAGTTGAAAATGAAGGTCCAGTATCTCACATCCTCTTGGTATCATCGTGTGCTTAAGCTACCTCAGATTGAGCATAGATTGTCTCCGAACTTCAAAGGATACTCCCCTTTGCTCAGTGGAAACAACGATCCCAACGGCAACGGTGATCTTCAAGAAGGTTTCGAATTCGGCTGGGAGGCACAAGATACAAATGATGGTTCCGTAGACAATAGCAAAGATGGTGCTATGGCAGGTGCGAATGTGTGGCCTGAAGAGCTACCATCATTCAGAGACGCCGCTCTTCGTTACTAGTTCAGTGCTTCCTTTTTTCACTTTCGTCGGGCATCCGCGAGTAAAGTCTGACCTGACATAATAGCCATGAAGCAGTGAACCTCGGAAAGTCTCTCTTCCCCATTTTCGCGCTCGCACTAAACTTGGAAGAGAATTTCTTTGATGATAAGGTCTGTCAAACCTCTTCTATGTGCCGCGCAACATACCCAGCCTGAGATTATCTTTTACAATCACTCAGACAAGGAACTCCGCTGCTCTCATGAAATTCCTTCACTATCCACCGCAGACTGGGCCTGTGGATGATCGTGTAATCGGAATTGGCGCACACACGGAGTAAGAGCTACAGTCAGAGCTTATAAACTGCACGCTTAGCTGATAACGTGTTTTAGCTGGGAGGTCAGTCGGTCTTCGGAGTGCGATATCCGAGAATCAAGAACACTGAGTGTCTTTCCGTCGTAGTGCTTCACTATTCTCTGGCAAGAGCCTGGTATTCAAGCTTTGCAGGTACTCAATGCAAAGAAAGAGTGGATCAACGCTCCGGCAATTCCTGGTGAGTATGTTCTCTCATTCTAATTACCGGTCGCCAAATCATAGATTCTAATATATGTTGCGCTGAACTATAGGAACTTTTGTCGTGAAGTTCGTGATTACCGTTTACATCGAAGATGTCCGATGATAGCACTCATCCTGATTTAGTTTGGGAGATCAGTTCGCCCGCTGGACTAGTGCGTCCAATCACCCTATTTCATTTTCTTATTATGTCTCAAATACTTTTCATTTAGATAACATCTTCAAGTCTACTGTCCATCGCGCCATCAATCGAAGCGGTGTGCGACGCTACTCGATTCCACTGTTCTTTGGTACAGATTACGATGTCAAGTTAGAGGTAAGAGAGGTTTTCGTTATCACCTGCTCATCTTTTTACCTTGTGTATCGATCAGCCCATTCCCGGCTGTGTTTCGGATGAGCGACCTTTCAGATACGAAGTCGTTACGGCTGGAGAGTATGTCAAATCGAAGTTGGCGCAAACATATGCCAGCCATTAAGCTTAGCTTTCGCGAGGCATAGCACGAGAAGCAGAAGGAGCAGTGACTGAAGCTGACTTCATTGTAGACTACATGTACCTCCAGGCGGATTTATCAGATATGTAATGCTTTTGATTTTTATGGATACACTATAAACTGAAAGCAACAACGAAGGCAACAACGCAGCCTTTTGATAATTACATGGGTGTATGCAAGCAATACTGCGAGTGACATTACAATCATCTGTAAGTACCAATAACATGTAATTACGCGATGCGAACAACACCAATACTACGATAAATGAGTGTGTGATTGCCAAGGGCCAAGAATAAAATGTGCTATGTAAGTCAAAGAGTCCAAAATGGTGTCTAAAATCTAAATGTCCACAAGAAGTCCGACTAAGCAAAAGACAAATGGTTCCCCACTCTACACCGTTTGCAAAGGTAAATGATGTACCTGACTCATAGATTGAGTAGGAGACAAGGTACCCCAAGATTGATGTGCAGGTTTCTCGTGGGTTTTAGAATTCATCGGAGCTGAATCCTTAATAACATCTTCCTCTTTGGAGAAAAAGATGAGACCTTTCCAAAACGCGACGAATGTCAAGGAAATCAGAATGATCCAAGTCATGCACATGATTATCGTCATTGTTAGATGGACGGCGTAGAAGCCTGGGATGTTGAGGACGTCACCGAGAACGCGTGTAGTGGATATCCAGCCAACTGTGAATGGTATCAGAATTCAAACCTTTGGGTAATTGACACATAGATAGCCATACCATTCGGGAAAGTCAAAGCCCAACCTAAATGTAGTCAGCATCCTCACTTAGCTCAGATTTTTCGAAAAAGAATGTACTCACATCCGAGAATCTCCTTGAGGTGTTTGTGTAACTTGAACCAATACGGAAGAACACCAAAAAGGAAGAGGAACACCGCCAATCCGTATAGCAGAAGGCCGGCCATGACACTCGTAGCAAACCAAATCTCTCCAGCATTTGGAGTAATGAGATTATGAGTGTCCAGGCTAGAGAGCTCCATGAGCACTGTCTGATCTCGGTACAGAACACACAAGACTTACATATCCCTCGCGTGATCGCCGAGATTGATCAGAGCAAGTGCAGTGAATCCTGGAGGACCACATGCAACAAATGCTCCGTTAGCTTGATGACCATCCAAGAAGCCAGTCTAGGAAAGGCGGGGTTATGAAAGTAGAAAAATATTGAACGAAGAGCTTTACCGTCATGATACGGATGATGTAGATGCATATGTAAAAGAAAGTCATGAAGAACCCCAAGCCTAAGGAGACGACTGGTTTAGGGGGGGAAGCCTTCAATCTAACAAGGAATCAGACGAACCTTGAAAGAAGTACCCAAGGAAGAGCACTCCTATGGACCGAGTATCTTCCGGAGGCATCACTTTCAGCACATTGAATGCTATAACCCCGACCAGCATCTGTGGAGAGTAAGATCAATGGGTTGTCCCTACAGCCATGGTACGAGAGTAGACGAACCATTGGAAAGACCTAAGAAAAGGGGCACGGTGTCTCAGCTACAGCACACAACATCAAGTGAATACCATACCAAGAAAGCGTAGGCCGGTGTGAAATGGTTCAGATCATGGGGCTTATTGAACCATATCATTAGCATCGGGAAACAAATTAATAATGCGAAAACAATGTAGATCCTGCGAAAGAAAGGAATTTCAGTGTGGATAACGAAGTCAAAGCGGCAGAGATCATACCAGAAAAGGATATAAATGAACTCGGAGCTGACATGCCCAGTGGGTACGGCATAGTTTATCGTACCGATGATGATTGTGGCGAAGGACAAGACCTAGGCGCTGACTTCAGTGGGACGTTCAGAGCATGAGGAGGAAAAAACTTGAGTGCTCACGACTAGAGGAACGAAGATACCTTTGACAGGGTCTTGTAATAGTCGCCAGGCCTGCCTGGGAAATACTAAGCGAGCACAATTAGATCAGTCCACATTTCTCCGTCTAGAAACTGAACCTAAACGTACTTATAGCTTGTATAGCCAATGTTGTCGTATTTAAAAGAAAAAGAGACATGTTTAGGAAGTAGAAAATTGTTTCGACGGTGGTCAAAGCCGAAGAGTGCTCTTTCACGCCAGCAAGAGTCACGTAGACTGCGCCCGTACCCATACCGATCGGAAACTATGATTGAATTACCACCATTTTTCGTTAGCAAATGCTTCGGAAAGACAGAGAGGATGGATGTTACTCACCGCTTGCCAGGACCAGCCATGGATGCGTCGAGCGAGCGTGCTCACTTTCGGTCTATTGCCTGAGTTCGCAGAACTGTAATCGGGTGAATTCATTCTAGAATCTATAAAGTCCAAAAAATGGTATATGAGAAGAGAGGGTGGGGGGAAACCAGAGTTTCTGTTGTGCTGTGTGCTTTAAAACCAGGAGGGAACGAGAGGAGCCGAGAAATCGGGAACAAGACAGAACTTAGAAGAGCACAGAAAATTCGCTTACGGACACATTTTCTTACCCTTCGTTACATACTACTCCAATCGTGTATCCACTTGCGATGTTCGATCACGAATCTCGCTTCGGAAGCATCTTAGTAGAGTCTGCCAAGCCTTCACGAACTCGGATAGAAAGTCAGAATATAATTATATAAATAAACCTTCCTCGAGTCCTCCTTGTGTCCGTCAAGGTCTGTCAACGCCTGATTACTCTAGAAGATTGTCCATATCTGATAGGAGTTGACGAGAAGAGAGTTCGAATTCAATAGAGTAGACAAAAACGCTCACAAAATACCCAACTATTCATTGATAAGCGCACTAATCATAAGCGGTGTACTCAGCATAATACATAAATACTCCTTGCCCAATCGCCACCTCTGTTGCTGGCACCAAGAATCGCTGCAGTGTCCGGATCTCTTGGGTCTCTCGGGTGCTGTCCAAGTGTGCTACCAGCAGGGCTTGGCACTGCGCGCATATCTCACAAAGGAGGTTTGCAAATATGATCGGCGAGCTGGCACCTGCTGGCACGCACTGTCGCTTATATTCCAACATGACACCAGCTTTCCATTCTTTTCTGCACATGGCCGCTGTCAGCATATTTTGAAGTAGAGAGGCGCGAGAATGTTTCGGAGGGACAATGACTTCCAGCAACTGTCTTGAGTAAAATGTGGCGCATTTGCACACGGACATGTTACCAGAGTACTGGCACCTTGGGTTATGATACACAGCCTACAAGCTCCGCCAAGAGCAAGAAAAGAAAGCGGAAGCCGTAAACTTGCCCGGGTCAGACCGTCTGACGCTAGTCTGACGCCAACAAAACACTCGGAGATAATCGGCACTGGGAAGCCATCCGACTGAGGGGATAATATGACGAGGACCAAAGCACAGCAAAGCACTCGTACCGTTCTGAGGTCGAAACAACAAAATGGATAGGATCATAACTTGAGTAGCCGGCGCAGCGAAGAAAAGCCCAAGGACTCTTGGAACTTGAAGGGGTGAAAAAAAGCCAAGAAAAGCAAGGCTACTTACATACATACATTCAAAATGATACAAGACATTTTAATATCCGTTTCCTCGACAATATTCCATAGTTACAGCTTGCCTTTCAACTCTTCATATATCTTCTGCAATTCTTCCTTTTCCAGCGTCTTCGAGGGCCAGCCAATGACAAGTCCTTCCTCCTCGTTCGGCTTCGGGATAACGTGGAAATGAACGTGGTCGACGACCTAATAAATGTGCATCAGCAGCTGCTCAATACTTGATAATGGTATGGCCCAAACTCCGAACTCACCTGGTGTGCCAGTCTTCCATTATTCTGCAACATGTTATAGTTCTCGGCGCCTTGGGCAAGAGCAATCTTCTTCGCCAGTGGCATAGCGTCGGCCAAATATTCGTCAGGAAGTTCGTGCATCTTCACAGCATGATCTAACAAGTCATGAGGTGAGTTCGCAGAAAAGCAAGTATGACTCGAAGTTAACATACATTTCGGTATCACAAGAGCATGACCCTTGGACAAAGGACCGATATCAAGGAATGAGTAGCTGGAATACCCTTTAACATTCTTTCCCTTTCATGAAGCAAACTTGATTACGAACGATAATTCTGTCTCTGCAAGTTTAAGACTCGGTATTTCGCCTAGAATAAGAATCAGATAATGAACCAGGAGCATTTGTTCTGCCACACACCTTTAATGATTTTGCAGAAGAGGCACGAAGCAAGAGACCTAGCCAAGTATTAGCATCCACTTTCGAGGGCTCAATATTGAAATCGTTTTACTTGGTAGCCATGCTGAACAAGGACAAGTCGATGAAAATCGACAGAGTTTCGGGACTCGGAGTCTTGGAGAAATGGCCACGTGGGGGGCACTGCTGCGATAATGCTGACATAATATTAGCGCCCACTACGACTCCGAGGCTGATAATGACCTGATCATGATAAATCTGAAGTCTCAGTCAGCAACTTGCACCCAGCCTTATTCTGTTTCTCCATGATTAGCTGCTAGTTTTTTCCCCACTATTTGGTCACCTTGGTCATGTCGTCGAAATCAAGCTTCGATTTTGCCCAATGGCCTCCCCAAATTTCTGACGAGAATCGCGAAATTTTACAGTTTCGTGCTGCATCTTACGCTCTGGCTCATGGTCTTCTTTATTTACCACCTGGTGCCCAACCAAGCATACCAAATTCTGTAATACACGCGCCGTTATCTTTGTTTCCAACTCCTTTTCCAAGGGAACGTTTTGAGCAGGCTCAGAATCTGCAGTCGACGTACAATGTCTTGTACGCTCGCATCGCCATGGATAACGAGTTCTTAGACCAGGTCACGGGAACCGAGCATGGAGTTGGTAAAGTTGATGATTTCGTCGGTCAGCTGTGGACTGGATGGAAAAAGCTTCGCGATCAAGGTGATCTTGCTCAGGTATGTAGTTTTGCTATTGCGAAGACACATCTCTCACCGGATCCAGCTGCTTCATCTAGGCCTATTTAGATCAGACTATCTTCTGCACGAAGAGGGAGGGCAGGTGTTATCCTTGAAGCAGGTCGAGTTCAACACCATCTCGTCCTCGTTCGGAACCTTGTCTCAGAGGATATCCGAGATGCACCGGTATGTCCTTCGCAGTCGAACCTTTCCGTATTTCTCATCGTCGGGTTCAGGAGCTTAGAATTGTCAACGCAGTTCTTCCACACTTCAGCTTACTTAACGCCTGCCAACTTTCCTCCAAATAAGACTACTGCAGGGCTTGTCGAAGGATTAGCTGCTGCACATGTAGCTTACAATGTACCTGGGTAGGCTTACTCTGTCCTTCATGTCCAGAAGCGAGATCTTAATTTTACGCTCTTTCTAGATCCCAAATTCTTTTCGTTGTTCAACCTGGCGAGCGCAATATATTTGACCAGCTTTGGCTAGAGTACGAACTTTTAGAGAAGTAAGTCTTTTTCCGCGAATTTATCAGCTTAACCTGAATATATATGCTCGGACAGGCACTCGATTAAAGTGATTCGACGCACCTTTGATGAGCTCGCCGAACAAGCCCAAGTTTCAGAAAAAGATTCTGCGCTTCTGATTGCACCCTCGCCGGGCGGACCTACCGTCGAGATATCGACAGTATACTACCGCGCTGGATACACCCCGACAGATTATCCCACCAATACTCACTATCAAACCCGCTTTACACTAGAACGCTCTCGAGCGATTAATTGCCCTTCGATACCCCTCCAACTTGCCGGCGGGAAGAAGGTGCAACAAGTACTCACCATGCCCGGTATCCTGGAGCGATTCTTATGCGACGAATCAAAATTCGGGCCAAAAGGTGTCTTCTCTTCCCACCAACTTGCTGAGCTTCGCGCAAGCTGGATGAAGATGTGGCCTTTGGACTTGAACGGCGAGGATGGAGTGCGTCAAGCGAGGGAGCGCGCGATGGAGCTCGTTTTGAAGCCTCAACGCGAAGGAGGAGGGAATAACGTGTACAAAGAAGCCATCCCGGAGTTTTTAGATTCGTTGCCTATACAGGAGAGGCCCGCGTGGATTGCGATGGAGCTGATTTCTCCGCCTGTGGGGTTGAAGAATTATCTTGTGCGTGCGGGTGGAGGGACGAGTGTCGAGACGGAGGTGGTTAGTGAGCTAGGGATCTTTGGTTGGGCTTTGTTCGGAGAGGGTAAAGTTGTAGAGGAGAAGGAGGTTGGGTGGCTTGTTAGGACGAAAGGGAAGGAGAGTAATGAAGGCGGAGTTGCTACGGGTTTTTCGGTTTTGGATTCCTTGGTGTTAGTTGATTGAGAGGGTTTATAAATGGCCTTGAGGTATGTTTATAGCTGCTTCCGTTCTATTGTTGACTAATTTCTATTCAGTGTAGTAAATATAATCCAAAGTCCTTTTCCTTCCGCGTTATCGATAAGAACGTTCAAGACACAGCACTAGACTCAAACCCAGGCTTCAGCTGCCTCGTTATCGCTAGCATGATGCGAGCAAAGTAATTAGTCTTTGAAATTATCCTACTCTGTACCGGCCACAGAGGTGCATCCGACCAGCATCCGACTAAGTACAGTCATGAGGCTTTAGCCTTTCATGGGCTTTCATGGGACGCTTTGTGACGCTCACCGCTTATTCCACGCTGATCACGCGAATCTTTTGCAATTCATAATAGGCGTGACGTTTCCCCGACGTTCACCTTGCCTACACCCGACGAATATGACACATATGTAAATCCCACCCGATATTTTTCCATCAATGATCACTTCCTTGTCCCTGTCTCTTCCAGTACTTAAAAAGCATTGAACTGTACCCCAATGACCACCACTCTTCTGTCAGCATGTTTCTTCTTTCTCTTCTTTTCGTCAGTGCTGTGGTCTCGGCACAGACTGTGTTATTCGATGGACGGGTTCCACTGAACTTGACTGAAGCGGACCTCGACTCATCTACGGGACCGTATCTAACGTGAGTACGGAGGATTTTTTTCAAGGGCTCGCGTGCTAACACGATGCAATGATCTACAGCGTTGTAAAAGGCAGCGAGAACGCTTCACATGTGAGCTCCCTCCGATTCTTATACTTCATCACAGCGCCATTGACGAACATCCTAGTATACCACTCTCCTTGGAAATACCACCGCGCCCACCCCATTATGGGCCAGTACTGTCTCGGAGCAGGCTCTCTCCGTCACCATTGACAATAGCTCAATATTCGTTCCCGGAAGCGGAGGTCCTCAGAATGGGTTCCGCCGAACCGACCTGATTGCCCAGGGTGACGGTAGCAACTCCGCGCTGGACGCCATCATGGAAGTAGGCGTATCAAAATTCCATTTTTCGATCAAAGAAAACACGGAATTGCCTTTGAACTACACGCATGAGTATCAGGTTGTTTTTATTGAACCTTCGGATGGAACGCACGTTTTTGAGCTTCAATTAGGTTCGTCCGGGGATTTTTTTCTTGTCGTGTTTCCTTTACGATGTTTGTCTGTGTAGGATCACCCTTCACGAATCCCACTGGCACGCTCCCCGCTGCCAATGCAAGCTCTTTGAAAGTCCGCGACCACGCTTTGAACCTTCTTTTCTCTACCCCTTTCTCCGCCGATACCTGGCACAACTTTGCTGTTCAGGTCGACTGGGACAGCCTCACCCTACAGGTGTTCTATTCCGCCGATGATGCTGAGCTACAA
Source organism: Neonothopanus nambi (assembly GCA_003987895.1). Taxonomy (NCBI): domain Eukaryota; kingdom Fungi; phylum Basidiomycota; class Agaricomycetes; order Agaricales; family Omphalotaceae; genus Neonothopanus; species Neonothopanus nambi. The sequence goes on along the minus strand of RCHF01000535.1, from coordinate 80,108 downwards.
GATGTCACGGGCGTCGCGTCGAACCCTACCGCGTCGTCGGGAAGTGCAGGGCAGGGTGACTTCCATATTGCCGTTCTCAAGGTAAGGCCTGGTCTACTAATTGCCGTACAAAACTTTTTCACTAATGACTCTGGTGTTGTTTAGCTGCCACTTGTGGATCCTACCGAGCCGTCTTCCGAGCAGAACGACGTAGCGCATTTCGGGATCCAGGAGGGAACTACAGAGGGATTGTTTTATTCGGGTGTTTTTGTAGAGCAAATTTCTCAGTCTGCTCAGGTTCAGCGTCGCACGAGACGGTTGAGATAGCTGCGTTTGTACACGAGCACATGGAAAAGAATTCAAACGGTGCAATGTAGACACATACCGCGTGCATTAAAAATCAGTTTTCATTGAGCATAATCGCTGTCGACTGTTTTACGATGTGTATCCGGGCCAATAGTGGTGTGCAAGTCAGAGAGCTGGACTAGGCAAACAGTCGCCGCAGTGGCCTAGCGCGCCTCCAGCTGGCGCGCGCCCGGAAGCCCATCCTTCATCATCATATTTTCAATCACAACCCGTCGAAGAAATTCATCGTCTGCGTGTGCTGAGGGTGAATGTCAGCGCCGCAGTAGTATTCAGAATAAGCACAGGTCAACTCACTATTTCCCTCTTCAACAGCATCTCGCAATGCATCGGACCAACCGCTTGCCAAAGCATCGGCAATTGAATCACTTTCTTTTCCTTGCCTCTCCCTTATGTCTCGGATCGAGAACCACAAGAAGCGGAGAAAATCTTCAGCGAATATGACGATTTGCACTGTATGATCGCCACGTTCGTCGGCCAGCCATTCGTCGATATTCTTCTGTGATACATCGGCTTCTCTGAACATTTCGAGGACTCTTGTACGCGGTACAACTTCGCCATGACGCATCTATTTACTTATGTCAGAAGGCATTTCGAACCAGTGAGGTGGAAGAATGGGCATACTCTGAAAAACTGGGCGGGTGAAGAGGCGTCGGGCCTATAATCAAGGTGTAGAACAAAGCTGAGGGTAAAAGAACGTCAAAGAAAGGTCAAAGTGCTCGGTATAGAATATACAGACCAATGGGTCGAGAGTTTGTCTTTCGCAGACGCGTTAACATTAAGCCCCCAAATGGACCTTTCCAAAAAAAAGATGAGCTCTATTAATCGCAATTTCAGCCATATTATACACACCATTTACACAAAGACTCCCGCCATGTATTGACCCACTTGGACAACCTTTCGTTCATGGAATACGCCTCCCGATCACTTGAAAGACCTTCGCGGAGTTCACTCCCTGTTTTGCAAGCCTTTTTGTGTGTAGACCATGCAGATCTTTGACATCTCCTGGAGCAATATCTTACGAATCTGATAGCACGTAAATTATGAGGAAAAGCAGAGAAATTCGAATAGAAATGGGCGACTTACCGACACTGGCTGCAAGACCTGAGATTATCTCTTCCAACTGCTTTCATGCAATAGTTGCATACATCTTTCGCGTATGTAGACTCATTAGAAGTCATTTTTTTGAGTTTCTTCCAAGGATTGATGAAGAGAGAAGAGATACACGATGGTTCCTGCTCTGAGCAGTGCTCATCTGCGGCCCTGAGAGTCACACCCCCGCGAGTGTCACATCACCTGATGTGTGACGGATTCGCAACCAGCCGCAACCTCAGTCCGCAACCTTCCGTGGCAACAGTCCGACTATTCGACTGGGAACTGGCATTGTGGCCGCCGCTTCGTTCAATCTTTCTAATCAAATAATCCTTATTTCTCAGACCCAGAAGTGCTACTTCGACAACATCCTGTGCTCACTTGCCGGAGCCCTTTGTGTGGCTCTAAGGCTTCAAGTTGCTGCTGAATTCGAGTCGAGACTTGTTTGTCGGCTCAGGGCTACCGACTCTTTCTCCTTCCTCGAAGTCGAGCGGGCGCAATCTGTAGACTTCTGTGGAGCATTCCTCTTTTCGCTTCTTCACAATATTTCTCCTCGAGGCACTAACGAGGCAGCTTTTTGCGAGTGAGCTACAAAGCCTGTAACATTTTATTACTCCTTTCATCAGATCTGACTTTTCACCTTGCGTTTTACAAACAGAACTCTTCAATGGGCGAAGAAATTAGCCATTCTATACACTCTAATCCCTCTTCATTCTTGATGCAACGGCTTCGAAGCTCCTTTGGAGTTTCTGCCACCGAGTTTCAGGATGTCCTCGAAGTTATTTCCGAGAAGAAAAGGGGGTTGGCTAAAGAAATTACGACCCATGAAACCGACATACAAAAGCATCAAATAAAGATACACAGGGAGAAAGAAGAGATTAACAGGCATCGGGCAACGCTTGTCGGCCTGAGAAACAAGCAGAAAGGCTTAGAGCAGTGCTTGCAACTCAGTCAATCGTTGTTGTCCCCGATACGACGTCTTCCTGCGGAAATCCTGAGAGAGATATTCATTCACTTTTGTGACAGAATCTCTCTCTCGACGTATGAAATATCTTGCCCAGCGTTGATATTAGCTGCAGTATGCAGTAGCTGGAGACGCCTAGCGCTGTCTACATCACGGCTTTGGACACGAATCTACATTACGGTATCTCGTCTTGACAGTGCACCTCTAGCTAGGCTGAAACGGTTCATACCGCTCGTAAATCTTGCTCTGGAGAACTCCAGAAATGCACCTTTACATCTCGATCTGGCAATCAATGTCGAGGCCAAGGCTGGTTCTGCGCAGAACGATGCAATGGGTTCAATCTTGAAATCTATTGCTCGTCATTCCCACCACTGGTACCACGCCGAATTAATGCTTCCGGGCATTTTCCTTTGCGAAATGGATCCTTTCGTTCAGAGTCTCCCCTCACTCGAGTCCTTGACTGTGGTTGATTTCGAGTTACCATTTGACATTGCGACTACAGCACCGAAACTCTGCCATTTGGTATTGCTTTGCGACATATCCCCTAACTTCATTCCTCGACTTCCTTGGGATCAAATCTTGACATTGAGACTCACGACAAAGTCAATCAGCCAACTCTCAGTATGTTTACAGTCTTGTACGGCCCTTCAACAGTTTCATGTTGACTATTCAGACGGCTACAATGGTGACTGGGATGAAGAAGCTCGAAACGAAGCACATATGATCCACGATCGCATACAATCGCTCTCCCTCTCAAATTTGTGGTATACCACTGACGTTGAACGAGTGTTCACCTCATTTACGTTTCCACAAATGACCCAAATCTCTCTAGTCTCTGAATCACGCGACTCTGCCTGTGGCTGGACCTGGACTGATGCACTTACACGTACTTCAAAGGGTTTCTTCACGCGTGCGTCGTGTGCAATTGTTTCGCTGAAACTGAAATGGATACCCATTCCGGACAAGACACTTATCACTCTCTTGAGACTTCTACCATCTATCGAAAACCTTTCTGTTGTTCAATTAACCGATTTCAAGAAGGAAGGGAGCAAGAAGCGAGTATGCAATATTACGGATCTATTGATCACCTCCCTTCGCGTTTCGCATTCCCGCTCGGTCACCAAAGCGCTGGCTCATCCCTTGTTGCCCAAGCTGCAGAGAATTGAACTGGCCATCGACTTGCATTATAAACCTAGTTGTGATGCCCTTGTCGAGCTTGTAGAATCGCGCTGGATCCCTGATCCTGTGTATGCTTCTGAAGTTGGAGTTAACTGTCTCAGGTCGGTCGCATTTCATTTTCTGAATGCAACTCCGAGTGTATATAATCACGATTTCCGTCCTTTGGTGTCTCTGCGGGACGCGGGAATGAATTTTGTTGTCACGTATACAGAGGACGACGAACCTGCAGAGATGTAGAAACGGGAATCAACGAGGCGCCACGCAGGCATTCTTGCGACGTAAGAAGCTTCCCTTGTTCCTATCTTTCGTGTTCACTTGTTCTTACCTTTTTTTTGTTCTAACACAGATCCTCTCTTGTCTGCTACATTGCCGAATCGTGCGGTGAAAATTTATGCACCAGTGATGACGCGCGTAGATTTCGTTCAAACTACCAAACAGCGTACAGCGTTCCTTGGAACTTGTAACAAACTTTGTCGAGTAGCCATGGGCCGTTCACTTGGAGAAAAGGTGTTTTGCATGACTGCAGATAGTATGTAGTTTTGCTACAGCGAGGTAAAATGTAATTAGTTTATTCCTGGTATGCCTTAATCATATTCTGAGTTTCGAAACATTCATCCCGCCTCTCTCATCTATCATTTTACATGCTCAGCGTGTGCGAGATATCTATACCCTATATGCTAAGCAGGTACAGCCCTGTGCCAGCAAATATAAAAGTGACTCGGTAGCTCTTTTTCGAATTTAGAAATCCGACTGGACAGCTTAGTTTTTGCGAGGGAATGTGTCATAGCGTACAATTGCAACTAAGTAGCTGAAGATTGTATATTGTGGTCACTCTATGCAGAAACGGACAATTGGAAGTAGACAGGCCGTGAGATCTGAGACCCTATTCCCAAATATAAGTATTCAGAAGGCCTGAGGGAATCAGAGGGAGTGTCTATCCTGAATGTGAGGTTTTTTCCAAGGACTGATGAAGATTCAAGAGAATGAAATACGCGATGGTGTCACACCCCCTCGCGAGCGTCACATCACCTGACGTGTGACGGATCCCCAAAGATCCTAAGTTTAATTATTACTAAATTTCAACTGGGTACTCACTCCGAAGCTGTGGCCGTCGCTTCCTTCAATTCTTATTCCCCAGACTCAGAGGTACTACTTCGACGACATCCTGTGCTCACTTGCCGGAGCCCTTTGTGTGGCTGTGGATATTCTAAGGCTTCAAGTTGCCGCTGAGTTCGAGTCGAAACAAGTTGTTTTTCGGCTGCCGACTCTTCCTCCTCCGAGTCCTCCTCGAAATCGAGTGGGCGCAATTTGTAGACTTCTGTGGAGCATCCCTCTTTTCGCTTCTTCACGGTAAGCTACAAACCTGTAACATTTTATTACTTCTTTCATCAGATCTGACTTTTTATCTTGCGATTTACAAACAGAACTCTTCAATGGGCGAAGAAATTAGCGATTCCATACACTCCAACCCCTCTTCATACCTGATGCAACGGCTTCGAAGCTCCTTTGGAGTTTCTGCCACCGAGTTTCAGGATGTCCTCGAAGTTATTTCCAAGAAGAAAGAGGGGCTGGCTGAAGAAATTCAAAACCACGAAACCGAGATAGAAAAACATCAGGTAGAAATAAGCAAGGAGCAAGAAGTAATCAACAGGCATAACGCAGCGGTGAACATGCATCGAGCATCACTTGTTGCCCTGAAAAACAAGCAGAAAAGTCTGGAGAAGTGCTTGCAACTCGGTCAATCGCTGTCGTCCCCGATACGACGTCTTCCGGCGGAAACCCTGAGGGAGATATTCATTCACTTCTGTGACAGAATCTTACTCTCGTCGGATGGAATTTCTTGCCCTGCATTAACATTAGCTGCGATCTGCAGTGGCTGGAGGCGTGTGGCGCTGTCTACATCACAGCTGTGGGCACGACTCGGAATTGAACTCATACCGGATTGCCACGTCTTACCACTAGCTAGGGTGAGACAATTCGAGCCACTCGTAAATCTTGCTCTGGAAAACTCAAGAAATGCGCCTTTACATCTTGATCTGACAATGGTCGGCGTCTCGACTGATTTGGCGGAGAATGATGCAATGATTTCAATCATTATATCCACTGCTCGTCATTGCCACCACTGGTACCATGCCCAACTAGCTCTTCCGGACTCTCTACTTTATGAAATGAATCCTTTCGTTCACGATCTACCCTTACTCGAGTCTTTGACTATATTCGAACTTGGAGAAGATCCGATCCCATTCAACATGACTACTATAGCACCGAAACTCTGCCATCTGACCTTGAGTTGCAACATAACCCCTGACCTTATTGCTCGGCTTCCTCGGGATCAAATCTTGACACTGGAACTTATGGCAGTTTCGACCAACGAAGTGCTGACAAGCGTACAGTCTTGTACAGCTCTTCAACGACTTGAGATTATGGATTTTGATGGTGATGAAGATCAAGCAATCCGAGACGAAGCACATATAATTCATGATCACATACAGTCGCTCTCCTTTTCACGCTTGTTTGGTGTCTCTCACGTTGAACAAGTGTTCACTTTGTTCACGTTTCCTCGAATGACCCAAATCTCTCTAACCTCGGAATCATATGGCCATGGCCGTGGCTGGACCTGGACTGCTGCTTTTACACGTATTTCGAAGCTTTTCTTCACGCGTTCATCCAGTGCAATTGTTTCGCTGAAGCTGAAATGGATCCCCATTCCGGATGAGACTCTTATCGCCCTCTTGAGACTTCTACCATCTATCGAAAACCTTTCTGTTGTTCAATTGACCTCTTTTGAGAAGGAAGGGAGCAAGAAGCGAGTATGCAATATTACGTATCTGTTGATCACCTCCCTTCACATTTCGCATTCTTGCTCTGTCACCAAAGTATATCTTCATCCCTTGCTGCCCAAGCTACAGGACATTGAACTGGCCATCTACTTGGATCATGCACCCAGTCGCGACGCCCTTGTTGAACTCGTAGAATCACGCTGGCTTCCCGATTCTGTGTATGCTTCTGAAGTTGGAGTTGACTGTCTCAAGTCAGTCGCATTCCATTTTCTTGGTGCAACTCCGGATGTAGATCGTTACGATTTCCATTCCTTGGTGTGTCTACGGGATGCGGGAATGAATTTTGTTGCCACGTATACAGAGGACGACGAACCTGCAGATATGTAGAAATGGGAGTCAACGAGGCGCCACGCAGGCATTCTTGCAACGTAAGAAGCTTCCCTTGTTCCTGGCCCTTTCGTATTCACTTGTTCTTACGTTTTTTTTTTTGGTTCTAACATAGATCCTCTCTTGTCTGCTACGTTGCCGAATCGTGTAGAATTTATGCACCAGTGATGACGAGCATAGATTTCATTCAGACTAACAAACAGCGTACAGCGTTCTTGAAACTTGTAACAATCTTTGTCGAGTGGCCATAGGCCGTTCACTTGGAGAAAAGATGTTTTGCACGTTCAGATAGTATATAGTTTTACTGCAGCAGGTAAAGGCCGATGCCAGCAAATATAAAGTGACTTAGTAGCTCTTTGGGGAATTGAAAAATCCGACTAGACAGCTCAGGTTTTTTGAAAGAATGCGTTATAGCGTACAATTGCAAGTAGCTGAAGACTGTCACTGCGTGCAATTTTCCATAATTTCCTAGGGAATATGGTAAAATTATGTTAGAATTAGATGAATTTTGCCTATAAATGATAAACTTACGCTTAAAAGGCCATTGTTTCTTCATAATTTTACCATGATCTTCGCAAAATTATGGTGAATTGCAGGCAGTGTACATTGTGGTTGTTCGATGATGCGGAAACGGACAATTGGAAGTGGACAGGGCGTGAGAACATATATCCAAATATGAGCACTCAGAATAGATACTCCCTCAGGTTTTAAGCAGACGTGTCGAACTTAATTTATTACCACCATTTCTCCTCTCTCAATCTGCAATATCGTCAAGTGTAGGTCGCTCTACGTTTTTGGCCTTTTCCATTGGCCTTGGCAGCAGCGGCGACAATGATGTTCACTTGCTTACCAGCTGCACTGGTAGCACTGGTCCTTGCTTCACCTGTGTTCGCTGTCCCAAGTTCTCCAAATGATCCTTTTCGTGCAATTGCAGCACATGTCAAGCGAGAGCCGGACCCTCCGGTTTGCTGTCTTATTCCTTTATCACCGGTAGAGCCAGTGGAAGACGATGTCCTACTATCTTTTGAGGAGTGGAAAGAGAAGCAAGTCAATATGCAAGCTTCTGCGAGGGCGAAGGCGAAAGGGAAGGAATCATCAGTATCCTCGGGAGGCAACTCCGTGACCGGCGATGGGCGTGAAACGGTCGTGGTGACACCAGAAGCTCATTCTGCGCCGCCGAGTGACGTACCGGAGGCAATACCGTCGGATGCATCGGAAAATGCTTTGGAGAAATTATTTCCGCATTTCCAAGTTCCACTCACCGACAGGTTCAACTACGCAAGCTTGGATTGCTCCGCACGCGTTCATCTTTCGCATCGTTCTGCGAAGTCTCCTTCATCTGTCCTTTCTTCTAAGCGTGACAGGTACATGCTTAGTCCATGCAATACTCCAAAGGAACAACAATTTGTCATCGTGGAACTGTGCGAGGATATCAGGATTGATACAGTGCAGCTTGCCAATTTCGAGTTTTTCAGCGGGGTATTCAAAGACTTTACGGTTAGCGTGGCTAAAACGTACACGACGAACCAGGAAGGTTGGGTTGTTGCCGGGACGTATAGGGCAAATAATGTTCGAGGCGTACAGGTGAGATAGCCTTTCCGCACATGCTTATTACAGGTCTCATTACCGATGCGACAGTCATTCCACCCTCCGCCATCGCTGCGTGACTTCTATCGTTTTATTCGAATTGATTTTCACTCTCATTATGGAAACGAATTCTACTGTCCAGTATCCCTTCTTCGGGTGTATGGACTCACTCATCTTGAGGAGTGGAAGTGGGAAATGTGGGAGGCGGAGAGTAGAGCTAAGCGTGAAGAACTTGGAGACCCATCCTCACCACTGGATATTGTTAGCGTAGAGGCCCAACCAGCGCAAACGGTTGGTTCTAGTGCGTTAGCGGACAGTTCCACGCCTGCTTTGCGAGATGAGCACTCGACTGCTGCTCACATCACTAGTCAACACTCTCTATTTAATGAGAGCGGTTCGTCTTCACAGAGTACCTCCCTCGCTGCTCCGGACACTCATAGTGGTCAATCGACCCTTCTCACTTTCGGTCCCTTTCCTCAAAGTCACTATTTTCCTCATACTACAAACACGCCAGAGGGCCATCAAATATTGACAAAAAGTAACGACATTAATGACACCACTAATGATATGACGACTGCATACGTGGCCGCCTCTACGACTTTCTCAACATCAACAGAATCCTCCCCTGACCTTCCTTCATCTTCCGTGGCTGCCGTTCCGGAGACGGATAGCTCCAAGCCCCATGTGACCCCTTCTATATCTATTCCTGCGTCTTCACCTACTTCCTTGGTAACAGAAACGACTACAATCACAGCCTCTTCGGCGTCCTCCCACTCTGTTTCACAGATTATTCAGAGTCCGCCTCCTACTGGCGGAGAGTCCATCTACCGGACAATCATGAATCGTCTGACGGCTCTTGAGGGAAATCACACCCTCTATGCTCGATATGTGCAAGAGCAAACAAGTGGTGTCAGGGAGATGCTAAGACGTCTCGGGGAGGACGTCGGGCGACTAGAGGGTATTGTGCGTAAATCTATTTTTCCTGCCTTGATGACTCTCTAAATCATGTTTTGTAGAGTAAAGCTCAGGCACGAACATTCCAACGTAATCTTCAGGAATGGGAAAAACAGCGTAACAAGCTCGAGTCTGAGTACCGTGATCTTATGTCCAAAGTTGATTATCTATCGGACGAGGTACGCACCAATTCAACCAATCTTTTCTGTGTTTTTTGGAGCTCAACAACAAATGACGCAGATTGTTCTGGAAAAACGTCTCGGCGTAGCTCAGCTCTGTCTACTATTAGCCGTCATCATTTTCATGGGGCTTACTAGAGGGTCAAGAGGGGAAGCACTCGACCATGCACCAATTAGATTCAACCGATCTATGCGAGAATGGAGCCGACGACATTTGAGTTTCAGTGGGGATTGGGTCAGCCGGTTTACAGCTAGCAGCAGCAAGAGTCGCAGTAGAAGTCGGAGTAGGGGAAGAGGGGATGAGTCACCCATGGAGACTGGTATAGAAGGTAAGTCCTGGCTTCGTGTCTCGTGTACTTGACGCCTAACCAGTTTGCTTTTGTTCCAGGTCCTTCAACGGACAGATTAACGGTCCCATTTCCTTCGACTCCACCTTCTAAACAGCCATCAAGATCTGTCAAGCACACAAAAAATTATATCTTGGTGACGGACAAGCGACCAAAACCTTTATTACTGCACACCCGACCTCGCTCGCGAACTCCTTCCTTCCGTGCTGCAGCAAACAATACTCGCATGGCCCCTCATCCTGCTACCCCGACTACGATAGCCTCTACCGCTTCCGCTTCTGTTTCTCGGCCCCGTTTGAAACGCGCCAACTCGCATAGCGGAGGCTCGTATTTGCTCGAGGCGAGCTCCTCATGGCACGGAGTTGGACCTGTGCCTAGGAGCGCGAAGAGGTGGGCCAGGACAGCACATCTACATGAAGTGAAAGTGGCCGCTGTTCCGTCAGATGAAAATGACGCTCGTGACAATAAACCCCAGAAGAGCAATGATCTTGAGGGAGAGGAGGAGGAGAAGGAGAATAGGGGTGTTATGATGACATCGAAGACGAATACGCCAAAGAGACGTACGGTGGATTTAGACGAAGATGAGGATGTGTTTTTCCATCAGACACCGAGTCGTCGTGGTCGGCATCGGTATCCCACCTTGTTTGTTTCCACCAAGCCCATTGGAAATGCTCATAATGAAAAGAAGGGGAAAGGTGTCGAAAGGACACCGGAGTGGAAGACGTCCCAACTTGGGTCTGATTCTCCACATTCCGACTCGGGAAATGTGCTTGTTGTTGGTGGTGGCGCAGGCGAGGACGATGGAGATGGAGACCTCTGGGTTGACACAGATACAAGCGCAGATGTAGACGGGCATGGTTTCGGTTTCAATGGGCACGAATCTGATTAGAGGCTTTTTTTCCTGAACTAGTTACAAAGCTTTTCAATTTCTTTCTGTGTTCTCTCTGCATCACGTTTGGATATATACAACTTACGCCAGCTACATAATTTTTCAGTCTTCGATTTGTCGTTTTTCCTTCTCTGTACTGATACATAGGCATCTTTTCTAGTTTTTTTTCTTGCACTTGCATTGTATAGTTCTTTACCACCAGTAGGAGCACCAACATCTGTATAATTATCTACCCAAAATTGCACTGGATCCTGATTTTTGTCTGCAATAATAGTCATCGCCATATCACAAGGAATCGAGTTGAGCAAGTGTAATTCGTTAAATAACATAACTCATTAAGTAGAATTAGCATAATTACGCCACAGACCCATCTATACAGGCTAGCTTGGTCCATCCCAAAGACTCGGAAACAAGGGAAGAGCTCAGTCAAGAATCGGCTCCTCGAACTTTTCCTCGTCTATTCTCGACCTATCCTCTTCTACTCGCACCATAGGCGCCGGCTGGAAAAAGCCTGCCTGTTCAGAGAGAAAATCCTTTATTGACACAGGGCGTGGTTTAAAGTTCTGCAAAAACGAAAAGAGGGTGCTCGTTTCAATGCGTTGGTATGAAGAAAAAGGAAAGAGCGACAACGCACCTTCAGTTGCTCCTCCGTCAAAACCTCGCCATTTGAAAGGTTTTCTCTCATATACTCACGTATGGGTACCATCGCAGCTGTTCGGCACAATTCTTTGAGGTCTGAACCTGATAGACCCTCTGAGGCACGCGAGAGAGTTTCTAGAGAGAGATCAGGTGCTAGCGCAATGCCTTTCAGCATCTAAGGGGAACACATTTAAAGGCTCAGAAGATGATTTTATACATAATAGAGAAGGGGAGAAGGGGTACGCACCAAAGTCAATATTTTTAGCCGCTGCTCGTAGTCCGGTAGGGTGACTGCGAATCTTTTCGGTAGTCGACGAAAAATGGCAGAATCGATGTCATTGGGCCTATTAGTGGCGCCAAGCACCAATATCCGGTCAGTTGATGAAAGCAGACCATCCCATAATCTATGAAACACCGAACACATTTAGGGCATTACGGCGAATAATATTCAAAAATGAATGAACGTACGTCATGAACTCTGCTTTCATCATCGCGGTAACTTCATGATCCCCAGACGACCGTTCTCTCAAGAACGAATCGATTTCATCTATGAAAATGATGCTAGGCTGTGTCTTCCTCGCCAGACTGAAAAGTCCTGCAACGAGCTTGTTCGACTCTCCAAACCACTTATTCGTTAATACCGAGGCGGCGATGTTAATGAATGTGGCTCCAGATTCCTTTGCAAGAGCTTTGGCAAGCATGGTCTTGCCGCAACCTGGGGGGCCATAAAGTAGGACACCTTTTGGTGCGCCGAGAAGGGAAGATGAGGTGCTAAAGAGGGCGGGATAGAGAAGTGGGTAGATGACGGATTCACGTAGATTGGCAATTATGAGGTCCAGACCTCCGATGTCTACGGGTACTGGCTTGAGAGAATATCAAATTGTAGAGCGCTACACGTACCAGAGAATCGAACTGGGATGTCGTCCGGATGTATGACCTCGTTCGCGACGATGCCTGGTTGAAAAACTGTGAACTACCACACATTGCTGGAAATTAGGGAGAGACACCGTACTCTCGTATTCATCTAGCACCAATTCCGTGTGACCTAATCGTTTTAGAGCTTCCAATTGTTTCGCATTCACATTTCTCTTCTTATCTCCTCCTGTGAATGAGTCTAAGGCCCACTAGATAGATGATACAAATCAGATGGGCACGTGAAGAGAAAGAATGGTCTATTTACCCGCATGGTATAATACAAGGCTACCTTGCGAATCAAATGCTCAGTACAACTCCAGAAAATGACTTAGAACGAACAAAACCCACTTGAGAAGCTACAAAAAGAGCAACTGCATATATTCTTAACAGATATATAGGCCGATCCATAAGATAAAACATACCTTCTACAACTAAATGCTTGTTATTAGTTGTGACTGCCATTTCTTGTGATATTGGAATCTTCGGTCAAGATTCAATATTTAAGTTCAATTTGACACGTAAAGAAAGCGACCCTATTGAGATTAAAGTTCACAGTTCCAAGGTCGAGTAGAAGAGGAAGAGGAGAGAGAGTAAGGAGTTGTCCAGGAGTTGCCCTTCGTCGGTTTGGAGCGGGAAGAACCTGCTATCCTTTAGGGTTATGGTTACAATGAAAGGTCACGTGCCTATAGCGTGGCTGCACATATATATATAGTAATATGTTTCCACGAAGGTCGATCCGCTTAAAACTCTGCTTTAAATTTCATCGTTGTCTGATTAACAAAACTTTTTTCGTGGTACATGAATTCTCAAATCTCTCCTCGTAAATGATATGCTCAAATGGACTACAGGTTTACAATGTCATCTGCCACATCACAATCTCCTGATGACGAAATGTTCTCTGCTCTTCACTCGAACCTCTCGTCGCACTTAAGGCAGCGGCTTCGGTCCTATACAGTCTCTACTACGGAACTCCAGCATATCTCTGAGGTCCTTGCACGGAAGGAAAACGAGTTGGCTCAAGACATACGAAAACACCGGATGGAAGTGAGCAGGCACCAGGCTATGCTTATCGACTTGGAGAACAAACAGAAAGGCTTGAAAATGTGCTCGGATGCTTGTCGGTCCCTTTCGGCTCCTATACGTCGTCTCCCTCTGGAAATGTTGAAAGAGATATTCACTCACATCTGCGACAAAATAGTATTAGGCTCGCTAATGAGATTGTCCCTTATTCCTCCATTGAAGCTTGCTGCGATATGCGGTAGTTGGAGGGACTTAGCGCTCTCCACATCGTCTCTTTGGACCCGGATCGAGGTCGACACATCGTGTTGTCAATCGCTAGATAGGCTCAGGCGTATCGAGCTGCTCGTGAACTTGGTTTTAGAGCATTCGGGAAATGCCCCTTTGCATCTTCGTGTAGGCGCATCTCTGCCCGCACAACATGATGCAGTGGCTTCCATCATGAAGTCCATTGCTCAGCATTCTCATCGCTGGTGCCATGTTACCCTGCAGCTTCCTGACATACTCCTCAACGAATTGAATCCCTTCATTAAAGCTCTTCCTCGACTCGAATCCTTGACTACTTGGAACTATGCGGTATTACCATTTGACATGGTCAACATTGCACCAAAACTTCGCCATGTCGATTTGCAGGATATCGACGAACCTACTGATCTCAAACTCCCTTGGCATCAAATTTTGACGCTGAAAATCAGTTCCCTTGACGTACTAGTTCCCGAAGTTGTGGCATGTCTAGGGCTTTGCACAAACCTTCAACGACTCGATCTGCTATGCTCTGGTGACTCGGAGGAGGATTCTGGCGGTGTTCACACAATACAAAAGTTAGAGTCACTTTTCCTAGATTTCAGAGGACCCAGCCGGAGTAATCTCGCGCAGCTGCTCACCCTGCTCACACTTCCGCAGTTGACTACTCTCTCTATATCCTATGCTGATACTTACTCCTGGGAACGGGATGACATTTTTGTACCCGTTGCGGAGAATTTTTTCATGCGTTCATCCTGTACAATTACCTCGTTGACACTTCAAGAGACACCCTTTACTGATGACGAGCTCATCTCTCTCCTACGGCTTCTACCGTCTATTGAAGAACTGTCCATTTCGCAGTGCTCCGAACCCAAAATGTACAGCCTGGAGGGCTCTCCACGGTTACACAATATTACAGATTCGTTTATCATGTCCCTTCAGGTCTCGCATTCAGACTCTTTCAACAATGCACTCTGTCAGCCCTTATTGCCCAATTTGCTGAAAATTGATCTGACAATGGGCCATGAACATGCACCCAGCTGCCAAGCCCTGATCGCATTGGTCAAATCTCGCTGGCTTCCAGATCCCATATATGCCACCGACATTGGTGTTGTCTGTCTCAAGACAGTCGCGTTCGTGTTCTGGTCCCTGTCGCTGGAAAGGCCTGTTGACTACGACTTTTATCCTCTGATGTGCTTGCGGGATACTGGATTGAACTTTACAGTTTGTGGCACGAGACATGAAGTCCTCTGAGATGAAAATGTGGTGGAGCACGTTTGAATTAGGACTTGAAAGGAGGAGGACTGTCTTCTGGGTGGGGGGACTTAGGACTGCATATATTCTCAACAGATATATAGGCCGATCCATAAGATAAAACATATCTTCTACAACTAAATGCTTGTTATTAGTTGTGACCGCCATTTCTTGCGATATTGGAATCTTCGATCAAGATTCAATATTTAAGTTCAATTCGACACGTAAAGAAAGCGACCCTATTGAGATTAAAGTTCACAGTTCTAAGGTCGAGTAGAAGAGGAAGAGGAGAGAGAATAAGGAGTTGTCTGGGTGCCCTTCGTCGGTTTGGAGCGAGAAGAACTTGCTATCTTTTAGGGTTATGGTTATAATGAAAGGTCACGTGTATGTAGCGTGGGGCCAGGGGCACACACATGTATATAGTAGTATGTTCCCACGACAGTCAGCGATCTGCTTAAAACTCTCGCCCCTTGCTTTCATCGTTGTCTAATTAGCAAAACCGACTTTCTTCGGGTAAATGATTTCTCAAATTTCTCCTCGTAAACGATATGCTCAAATGGACTACAGGTTTACAATGTCGTATGGCACATCACAGTCTCCTGATGACGAAATATTCTCTGCTCTTCACTCGAACCTCTCGTCGCACTTGAGGCAACAGCTTCGGTCCTATACAGCCTCTACTCTGGAACTTCAGCATATCTCTGAGGTTCTTGCACAGAAGGAAAACGATTTGGCTCAAGACATCCGAGGTCACAAGACCGAGATACGAAAACACCAGATGGAAGTGAGCAGGCACCAGGCTATGCTTATCGACTTGGAGAACAAACAGAAAGGCTTGAAGATGTACTCAGATGCTTGTCGGTCCCTCTCGGCTCCTATACGTCGTCTCCCTGTTGAAATATTGAAGGAGATATTCACTCACTTCTGCGATAAAATAGTAATAGGCTCGCTAATGAGAAAGACCTCTATCCCTCCATTGAAGCTTGCTGCGATATGCGGTAGTTGGAGGGAATTAGCACTCTCCACATCGTCTCTTTGGACCCGAATCGAGGTCTACATATCGCTTCGATCGCTACATAGGCTCAGGCATATCGAGCTGGTCACGAATTTGGTTTTAGAGCATTCGGGAAATGCTCCTTTGCATCTTCTTGTATCTCAGACCGCGCAACAGCATGCAATGGCTTCCGTCATGAAGTCCATTGCTCAGCATTCTCATCGCTGGTGCCATGTTACCCTGATGCTTCCTGACACAGTCCTCCACGAAATGAATCCCTTCATTAAAGCTCTTCCTCTACTCGAATCCTTGACTGCTTGGAGCTATGTGGTACCGTTTGACATGGTCAACATTGCACCGAAACTTCGTCATGTCGATTTGCAGGATATCAACAAACCTACTAATTTCAAACTTCCTTGGCATCAAATTTTGACGCTGAGAATCATGTCTGTTGATGCACTAGCTTCCGAGGTTATGGCTTGTCTAAGGCTTTGCACAAGCCTTCAGCGACTTGATCTTGAACGTCCTGGTTATGCGGAGGAGGGTTCTGGCGGTGTTCACACAATACACAAGTTAGAGTCACTCTTCCTAGAAACAACAGGGCCCGGCCTGAGTAATCTCGAGCAGCTGCTCACCCTGCTCACACTTCCGCAGTTGACTACACTCTCTATATCCCATCTTGGTGCTGACTCCTGGGAGCAGGATGGCACTTTTGTACCCGTTGCGGAGAATTTTTTCATGCGTTCATCCTGTACAATTACCTCGCTAGCACTTCTAGACACACCCTTTACTGATGACGAGCTCATCTCTCTCCTACGGCTTCTACCGTCTATTGAAGAACTGTCCGTTTCGCAGTCCTCTGAACCCAAAACGGACGACTCGGAGGACTCTCTGCTGTTACACAATATTACAGATTTGTTCATCACGTCCCTTCAGGTCTCGCATTCTGGCTCTCTCAACAATGCATTCTGCCAGCCCTTATTGCCCAATTTGCTGAAAATCGATCTGACAATGGAGTGTGAATATGCACCCAGCTGTCAAGCCCTGATCACGTTGGTCAAGTCTCGCTGGCTTCCGGATCCCGCATATGCCGCCCACATTGGCGTTGTCTGTCTCAAGTCTGTCTCGTTCTGGTTCGTGGAAGGGCATGTTGACTATGATTTTTATCCTCTGATGTGCTTGCGGGATGCTGGATTGAACTTTATAACTCGTGGCACGAGACATGAAGTCATCTGAGATGAAAATGTGGCGGAGTACGTTTGAATTAGGACTTGGAAGGAGGACTGTCTTCTGGGTGCGGGGGGTCTTAGGCCTACTTTTCTTCTGGTATCCGTATGTTTTGACGTACGCCTGGAATTTACGTATCTGTGTCGTGGAACTGGTTTGGTCGACTCATTCTGGGGCGGAAGCGCGTGAAAAGATCAGGATCGAGGTCTATTAGAGCTCTGTTTGGATATGAACCTGGATATGTGCTCATTCAAGTCCATGAGCTGCGCAATCAACCACAGGATGAATACGAAATCCGGACGAGCTCGTGCATCGATGGCCGCCACATAACAGAACGTTAGAATGCTCGCGGGAAGGTGCTTGATGCTTGAGCTTGATGGGTTGATAGTAAGATACTTAGTAGATTCATAACATCGTAAAGTAAGCAGTGTTTTAAGCGCCAACTTTATCCTCACACACATACATATGACAAAAGTCAGTGAGCTGAAATGTTGGTTCGATTCGAACCTGGCATCTATGAATTGTCTACGCACCGATGATATGCATGTAGAAGGCACAGTTGAATCCTAGGAAGCTGATGAAGTCCGAGAGTCCAACAGCGATATGATGCTGGTGGCACAGTGCGACTCTGACGGAGCCAACTAATGGAGATGCGAGCATGTCACTATGTTATCCTATTTCGTCGTATAAGTTTAGGAGTCCCTTCAAGAACAATTATGTAGCAGACATATACGCCACTAAATGTAGTAGGTGTTTTCAGATTCCTGTATCCGCATTGGAGTTTGGATCATCTACGACGAATGCGGGGGAATGCAGGGGATGTCAAAGATGACAGCAGTGAGCGGTGGGGCTCGTCCTTGCACTCATGGTGAAATTCCGGGAACAGCAAAGTATGTAGCTTCAGTATATCGAGTTACTTCCTGGAAACCAGTGTTCAGCGCTGAGCCCGTGGACCCGTTAATAATTTACTCTTTTTTGGAAATCTGAAAAGTGAATCAACAAGTTCCCGCTCGTCAGTAGAAATGTTACAGACCTCCAGTGATTATCGCAACAGAGCAGATATAATAAAGTTAACAGGCTTCAAAAATTAAATAGAGTTCTCAAGTGGCGTCTTCGAATTTCAATTAACACACATAAGTAACCCCTAAGGCAGGAAGTTCTTCCACCCGCTTGCATTCCATTCCTTCTCGAACTCTTCCTCAGAAAACCTCTGCACCGCCCACGTCCTCGCACGCTGTCTCATCGCTATTTCTTCCTCATTCGAGAGAGAAAGTGCCGAATGCAGTGCCTCTGCGAACGATTCAGGATTTTCAGCGTGATATCCTATACAAGTCGAACCAAACAAGCCGGATTTGAAAGGTTGAAGGGTCATGATCAGTGGCGTTAAAGGCTGTAGTGAATAGAGACATGACTTGCCCGTTGGTGCGCCATTGAATGGCACAATAATATCCTTCAAAGGACCGCCGGACCGATGTGCGACGGGGATTAAGCCTGCGGCCTAGAAGATAGATCGTCAGAATCATCATGATCATCAGCAAAGCGTGAAGGCTGGCAATCTTTACCATAAACTCAACAACATTGATCCCAAAGTGTTCATCCACCATGGTACTGAAACCGATACTCGCTTTGGCTAGCCAATCTAGCACGACTGGATACGCCGCATTTACCACAAACTCTGTTTTATCCTACAGAAAAGCACACCCGAATTCGCGTTCGGCGATCGATATGGGGTGTGGGGTGAGAAAGCGGTATAGGCATCCGATGCAAGGACAAGGATAGAACGAACACAGCACGTTAGTATCGGATAAACACACAAAAGGAGTAAAAGGCTTAAGAAGGGCTCCAAAATGCAATGACGGAAATTCCTCCATCAATAACGAAATAAGGCACAAAATGAACCCGCGTAGCAATAGACTTGGGACGAACCTGAATTTCAAGACTTCTTGCGAGCGAACGGAGGTTCTCGACTCGAGCCGCGTCATCGAGATTTCTACTGCCTCCGATCATCACAAGTTTAACAGCCCTCTCTCCGCTCGCATACTCTGGATGAACCTTGATCAGCTCATGAAATGATTTTAACTGCATCGGGTGGTCTTTCTCAGGCCTATGAAAACCAGAAATAACCGTTAAATCCGAGGTGATGAAACTAGACGCGGAAACTGTCGAGAAGGTAGGATGACATACCGAAATTGTGCTAGACTGAGAATCACGCGTTCTCTGCCTGCTAATGGAAACTTTGCCATTTCGCGTGTGTCGCAAGACGGATAGACGGCTCGAGCAGAAGTAACGGGGCGGTTTTTGTGGGTACATAGATACCGCAGTAACATCAAAGGTGGCAGGACGCTGTGTAGCGTATCGAGGAGTGGATCGGAATGTTGCAGAATAGAATCGACGTGGTTCTTTGTCCATGAAGAGTTCACCATTAGGAATGATGCACTTCGGAGGGATAGAGCATAGTAGTACATGAAAAAGCGATAGTACCTAAACGCAAAACTCCGTAAGGCTATATGGAACGAAGGGCACAAGATCGAGACGTACAACAGCTTTCCTTGACTGAGAAAAGAGGAAGATGAGATGACATCGGAGTTGGTGTGCCACTTCTTCCGCGATTTTACTCTATTCAACATGTCCGTATTGATAGTGGGATAATGAACGTATGCTCCGATAGCAATGTTTCCCAACATGGACACAACATGGAAGGTAAAAGCATAACCCATGGTGTCTATAGAAAAAGCCGTTAGTAGACGTAGTCCATGTAAGGCCAGATGATATTGCTTTTGTTACCAATATAGAGGTCTGGTATTAGTTTTGACATTGCTTCCCAAGCTAGAAACATGGAGCCAATGCTTTGGCCCAAAAGAGTAAAATTCGGCCATGTCTTATCTTCTACCAGCCGCCGAGAGGCAAGGAAGACGAAATGGAGGGTTTTAGGGTTTAAGGTTATATCAAAGCGAGCCTGAGTGCATAATTTAGTGCGACGGAGAGAAAAAAAGCTGTAGATGAGAGACGTACCTTGACTTTAGATATAATATCCTCTTTGGTGGCATCGAGGTCACCACTATACACCACACTGACTAAGTTTGGCTCGTTTCGTTGGATCGATGTTATTGCAGTCCATAACACACGTTCTCCGCCCCCACCGGCATTACTAAAGCATGCTGCGTAGAATCAAACAAGTGTCAAAGGAACGAATGATCGATGAGTACTCACCAATATGGATGAAAGAAACCAACTAATTGATACTTGTTCGAGGACAGTCCAAGACTTTTCAGGACTTCGGCTTTTCGCACACGGTTATAGGATCGTAGACGTATGCAATACAAATAAAAGGGCGCCCAAACTAGAAGGATAAAGAGAGAACAGAGGAGCAGAACGTTCACTAGAGCTGACATGACAACAGCTGTAGTTCCGAGCCAATTCTGAGCGTTATCTGGGCCCACGATAGAGTTCGAGCAATAGAAATGAAAAGGCTATGGTTCAGAGACACCAGATACAAGAAATATTTTGTTTCAAAGCTTCCTAGACAGCATTCGAACGAAAAAACGGCCACCTGTAGCGCGTACGAGTGCGACGTGGAAGAGTATGATATGATGACTAAGCAGACGCCTGAGCCTGCCTTTTCTGGAAAGCCGCAACTTCCTCTCAACTGTGTACGGAACACCCAGTATTCCGCATAGCAGTCCCTGCTGATGCTCTTCATGATTTATAGCTGCTCTATGGACAAGTCTGGATAGTGATCCGTAAGTGAGTCATTCAATTCTTCTTTTTTTTTCTTCAGAATAGCAGGCGCTAATACCTAGCCGTGCCTTTGTAGAGAAACGGGACACCACATGCCCAAGTACTATTGGTATGTAATGCGTTTCGAATTCTCGTGCCGCTATTGGGTTAATTATTCGATGTCAGATCCTATGATTGATTTGTGGCTCCGAGCAATTGCCAAATGGCGGGTTCTCATAACGTTAACCTAGAACTGTCAAGCTCCGGCTAAGCTTGTCTTCTTACCTCCACCATCGTTCAGACACCCCTGGAAACCCTTCATTCTCCGCCTCTCGGCGAGAGTCTCGAAGATTTATCGACAGGAAGTCTCCAATTGATCCAGCTATACCTCTTAGCGGAGATAGATGAGGATAGATGCTGTTATGCTCGATCGAGGCAGGATGTATGCATTTCTGGCTCGCTCTTTCTACTTTTCTACTTCATACATAGTTTTTACCGTCTCCGTTGGTCCCAGCGTCTGGCTGCACTTTTCACTTGGCACCTCAGGCGCCTATTCCTCTTCCTATCCGTCCGGCAACACAGCCCCTCTTCCTCAGCTTCAACAGCTTTCTTCTGGCTTAAATTCGTGACATCAGTATGTGACCTCTCCTCTTGCTCATTTGCCACAAGCCACAACTGCTATAAAACCCTCTAGCCTTCCCATAACGTTTTGTTACCACCACCCCACACCATGAACAAAATCAGCCTTGACTTGTTCAAAGGATCTTTTGTCTTCCTAGGAGTCTTCTTCCTCTCTATGATCACACCTTCCAATGCGCGTTCTGTTCTCTACACTCGAGAACACTCTCTTAACGACACTTCTAAAGATCCTGACCAGGGACCAGGAATAGGCCGACCCACGTTGACTGCTATCCTAGTAATGATGTGTACGTCGTCCGTGCTTCATCCTTAGCTCTCTATTCTGATCGCGAGCCTTTCTACCCTCTATTTCTCCACTCCTTCACTCCTCCGACCTTCTCCAGTTCTTTTCACGTTGTTGATTGTGGCATATTGCTTGGTGGGATCCAAAAACTGCTGCCGCCCCGATCGCCGTCCCCACAGGAGCAGCTCCGGCCATAACAGTCGCTTCCAATACCAAGCAAATATGAATTCGCACGGGAATACTAGCGACGTCGCTGCTTCTCGTCCATCCCGTCGAGACCCTGCCGATGGGTGGGAAGATAATCATTCGACGGATACGCTACCGGTGTATGCACCTGCGCCACCGAAGCCCACTCCACCGCCGTACGCGGTAGTCACTTCGAGGGAGAGGCCTACCCAAGACACTGTCCGTACAGTGCCTCACGATGTCGGACTATACGCGGGAGGCCCTCCACAACCTTATGCTGCGGGGAGTAGCTGTTGATCGCGATGGCGGGTGTGGTCTCTGAGTCACACATGCGGGTGTAGACCGGCTGTCGTCGTCGAGCGGGTGTAATCTCGGGTGATGGAAGCAGCGGTGCGATTAGTGGGTGGTGGTCAACACCTTCAGTTCTTTGCCCACAAGGTGTAATTGCACCCTGTTACGACTTATTTCCACTTGTCCGAACCCCTTCGGATACCCCGGCCACTTGCCCGAACCTCCTCAGATACCCTGGTGTCCTCCTTTCCCCACCTAGTGCTACACTCTCTCGCCTTCTCCATGTTCTTTCGTCATCTCATCGTTTCATCACCGCTCAACTTCATCTATCAACCTTCATCTATCAACATCCTTCATCTATCTTCCCATCGCATCAGACTGGATGAGACGTCAGCCGCCGTCTCTTTCATAGACTATCGATGTTCTCGGACCCTCATCAAAATTTCCTCCCTATCTTTGCACCTTGTCCGACGCCTTGTACGACCTTTGTTACGACCTTTGTTGACGTCTATTCTTCATCTGGTTCTCCGACACGTGGTTGTGTCTTCATCAGTTATTTCGTCTTCGTCTTCTCTTCGTCCTCAGCGGCGATCGCCTATTTGAAACTTATACCTACTTATTTTCGACCCGTAATATCTACTCCTTTGTCGTTCGATCGTTTTACTATCGTAGTGTTTTCCCATCGCAATGTTTTCTTGGCTCTCAATTCTTAGATCGTTATACTCTCGATCACCGTCGATCTACATCTCATACATCTCATATTCACATCTCATAGTACATACGAACAATCTGCATACCATAAATACCTCGTCGTGTAGCTCTAGTTTCTCCGTGTATCCGAAATCATACAATTCATCTTTCAACGTCCTTCTCATACTACTTAGTCCGAGTCATTGCATGACATGCCGTTCCAGAAAAAATACCACAGCTTTGATCGATGAGGGTCTTTTACATAAGGTAAAGTATATCAGACGTCGGAGGATAGCTCTATTCGGTTCTACATAAGAGCATGCAGATGGAACTGCGGAGAGCTTTGGACCTGATCATATTCCATCATTTCATATATACATACTTACGGAGAACCACGAAGAAAAAAAAAAAAACCTCAGTGACCTTCAATGACTCGAGCGTCCGCGAGACCTGATCGCGACGCGGCCTTCAGTACTGCGGATATCTTTCTAATCGTGTCAGTTCCAACTTCCAGAAATGGAATAAGGGCCACCGACTTCTGGAACGTTGGGTTTCCACTGACATACATATTTACATTCCGGGTTAGAAAATACTGTACACATTCTTATTCCACAGCACCATGCCAAGAAACCTTCTGACCGTTCCCGCTGGGAACGGAACTAGAAATCCACCTTCGTCAGAATTCTGTCCGCTTTGCCGTGGATATCATCTAAAGTTCTATATCCTGCTTGTCCGAGGGTGATATCTAGATCGGCCAAGGTGTGTTTGAGGACTTGTTCCACACCTGCTTGCCCTGCAATCACTCCGCCATACAACCAAGGTCGGCCCACTATGCGTATACATTCGAGTCATTGAATGAGCCACAATCTGCAAACTATGATGGAAGGGTGGAAATACTCACGTAGAACAGCT
This sequence comes from Neonothopanus nambi, assembly GCA_003987895.1. NCBI lineage: Eukaryota > Fungi > Basidiomycota > Agaricomycetes > Agaricales > Omphalotaceae > Neonothopanus > Neonothopanus nambi. The sequence goes on along the minus strand of RCHF01000535.1, from coordinate 56,401 downwards.
TGTGCACCTAATGCTATTGCTTTGATGATATCACTTCCCGTCCCTGCGGAACATGAGCCACAACGGAAGGCTCTAAGTAAAGGCCCTAGATAATATGAGACAGAAAAAAAATACGTGCGAATCCCCGAGTCAAACAAGATGGTAAATTTGCCCGATCGCTGAGCATCCTTGATCTTAGCTGACTTCATGATGTTTTCTAGAGCGTATATCGAAGGAATGGCACCATCAATCTGACGTCCACCTAGAAATCAACGTCAGCGTCAGCGTCAATGGGTAACGATGAGCAGACGGCGGTGTTCAATTGACATACCGTGATTTGAGACAATTATGCCATCGACTCCGTAATCTAGTGCCATCTCAGCGTCCTATGGAAACATGTCAGTGTTTAGCTACGTAGTAGATCAAATGAACAGGGGGCCAGCTCCTGTAATCGACCCTTTGAAACGTACATCAGGATGCTGTATACCTTTCAGAATCAGCGGACCATCCCAATTGTTTCGCAAGAACTTGACATCTTCCCAATTTCTATACAACCCAGAGTTGGTCTCTTGTAGAAAAGTGGTACCGAGAAAGTTGCGCTCTTTGGCTTTGGCATCTCCGGCACGGTACGCCTCCCACATGGCTTTGGCGTCATAAGGGAAATGGGTATCTTCAGAAATAGGTTGACGACCATGCATTCCCATGAACACTGGATCAGAGGTGCCTATCGCGACTCCAACTCCATGGAAGAAAGGAAGATAGGAGCGTTCGATGTCATGAGGTCTCCACCCTATAGTCATCGTATCGAGCGTCACTACCAAGGCAGTGAAACCCGACTCTTTGATTCTCTTGAAGATGGACAAAGTGACTTCATTATGTCTGGGCCTATCCGGTTTGGATCTGATCAACCTGTGCGAACGAATGATGGGATCGACAAGACACCTACCAATAGAGCTGATACCATCGGGGCCCTTTCCCGTTAGCTTCAGCCACTTGTTCTATAGAACGGGTAGAGGCAGTGCTCATGATGAAGGGAACTCCGAGGTTTTGAGCCGCACGAGCAGTAGTGAGTTCCCCGTCGGCAAAGAAGACACCTTGTACACCTATTGGTGCGATGAGTAACGGGCTTGAGTATTTGACTCCAAAAAGTGTCGTCTAAAAGCTCGATCAATTCAACTGGCATGCGAAAGAAAAAATGAACAAACTGCTTACTGAAAGGTCACGATTATTTGCCCCCGTAAGCATACGGGGTACGATCCTATATTTATCAAGCGCTTTGCTATTTCCGTAGTATGTTGACCAGGCTCCTGCGCTTCCTCCTGCGTACAGGAATGCTCCTGAAAGTCATACATAGTTTAATAATTCGGGTGTGATCTAAAGTTCATTATCGGCTTACCTGGATAGTCCTTCAACTTTTCCTTAGCCTTTTCCTCGATTTCCTCGAACACTACAGTTCCAAGAGGTTGAGGCCCCTCCCCTTTCAAGTAAATCTGCATGATGTAGTTGGACCATTTGTGCGGTGCCGCATCAATGTTGGCGACAGAAGCGGTTTGGCTGGTCATTGTAAGTTGTCGTTAGCTTGGAAAGATGAAGATGAACCGGGAAAGGGAATCTTATTATATACATAGCTTACTGAATTGCGAATCATCATTCAGTCACCTGAGTTGATGAGTTGTTGACGTTAAGCCGGAGAGAGCGGTCAAGTCACCACTAGAAGTTGAAAACGTGGAATAATTTAAAAGATAATCTTATCTTATCACCGGAATCCACATGACTACGAGTCACACATCATGTGATGTGACTTTCGCGAAAGGGTGTGATCTAGACCCGGAGTAAACTGTACTGTGTACAGTGTAATGCCAATGGGGAACCTTGTGTCCGTATCTCTTCGTCGTTACTTCAAGGACAGAGACAATAATGGCTTCTCAATCTACCTATGCAAAAAATTCTTGCGACAACTGTATGAAGGCCGTTGAAAAACATCAGCTCAAGTCTTGCAGCCGGTGTCAGTAAGAGCATACACCTTATTGAAAATCCGCTTTACCTTTTCTCATATTTTTGGTGTTTTCAGTTTGGGAAGATATTGCTCGAAAGAATGCCAAAAGGCTGCATGGCCTGAACACAGAACGACCTGCAGTAGTGAACTTTATAACCTTATCTACGGATGTCCAAATGCGTATTCGAAAAATAAAAGACTGACCGAGTGGATTGAAATCTGGGGGAGTTCTTTGTCTCAATGGTGCGTATGCTATGAATCCAAGGACCAAGGTCGCATATTAAGTCCGCGTCTTACTTTGTATAGGTGCTTTTGGGGATTGAATGTCAACGCATCTGTTAAAGACAAACTATCGACCCATTGGTGCGTATCTCCTATGTCAAGCACTCCAGTTTTGCTTTATTCATTTTGCCTTGGCTCTTAGTGTTGTCCTGTCTCTCGCTTTTAGGCCTGAACCACCTTCCCCTGCCCAATATTTCAGAGTGAGCCCTTTCATTTCGCTGGTTCGGCATACCCTCTTATTCTTGTCATAATAAGTAGTTGCTTGAGGGCAAAGTCTTACCTCAGATAGAAGTTCTCGAATCGTACAGAAAAAAGAAAACAGTATCACAGAAAGATATCGGCGAATGGTTAGCGAAACCTAACGACAATACGATGAAAATTATCGTTTCCGCTGAGTGTTTTATACGCTGTTTGACGGACTCAATGGATGATATACAGACGTGGCAAGAGAGGGAGAATTCTTTACTGAGTGATCGCATGGCGGACGGTTGGCTAGATGCGTTGCGAGATGCTGTTGAGGAAGGTAATCATAGTGAGTTGTCTTGCATCAATCGTATTCCATCATGGTACTGACTTTGTTCTTCAGTGAAGGCTCATTATGACTATGCTCTACGCGTTGCTACTGATTTCTTCAGCAAAGGCTCATCTTGAATATGTTCTACATGTTGCTGCTGGACTTTGGCCTTGAGAGTGCAAGAGCTGGAGCGGCGCTAAATAGTAGCGGCTCACAAGGTACTACTATCACGAGCGAGCCTTGCCTCGGTCACTATCGATCCTAGCCTGACAGTACAATATATTCCTTAGTAAATCTGCAGTAACACGTACATTTTAGCGTGCATAGAAAAGCAAAGCGACGATCACGCAAGACAGCGAAAGCGCAGAAAATAAGTACATACATATTTAAATCTCATTTCTAAAATACAATTGTAGCTGTAGCCAATGTTTCTTGCTCGGCCTTCCTCCCACTGGATCGTAGTAAAAGCTTCTTGCCCCCGAACTCTGACATGGTCGACACGAAACCATCATAAGTGATGTGACTGCCCAAATTCTCCTCATTAAAGACGGACTTTGACTTCGCTGCCACTACCCGAGTCACATATCCGAGGGAAATCATCGATTGCAGAGACATCAGCCAAGTTCTGAACTCTGCAAAGTATTCGGTGACTGGAGGATCCCAAGCGAGTTTGAGAATCACTTGATTTGCTTTATCGTTCCATACTCGATCCGGCTCTATATTGAACCACACCTGATAAGGTGGATCGGAAAGCAACCTGCCTAGTGTCCGGTAGCGACAAGTAGTGCACAGAATGACGTAGAAGAGAGATTCTAGGTCGTGTCGATACATGTTACCACGAGTCCAGCTAGGATCGAATAAATCGTACGCCAGGTATGGCCGCGTGCCAGTAGGTGACTGCTGGCTTGACGGTGCATCCTGGGTTTCATCAACGGTTGAAGACATATCAAAGTCAATAAGAACACCGTGAACCGCGTTCTCCTTGTCGCGGCAGAACATAATATTACGCTCACTGATGTCGCGGTGAAGGATACGAGGCTTTTCGTAAAGCCATCGATGACCTGACAGATTGAGACAGGCGCAATTAACAAAAGAAAAGAAAGACAAGACTGAGAATTACTGCGTACATTGAAGGACATCGAAGAACACCTGTGCAAGTTCCTCCGCCGAATTCAGTTCCCGAAGGGGACAGAGCTTCTTTTGAATCACGATTCGCATAACGTGCCCCTCGCGCTCCCGTTTGGAGTGTATCCGAAGGTACTGTACCAAGTCATGTCGAGGGTGATCAGCATCCCAATGATCATGATGCGTCTCTGCATGCATCACCTCCGGTAGATTTTTCTTAACCCACTCATCTTCCCTATCCGCCATCTCAAGAGCATGCAGAATCAAATCGTGCTCAGCCTCTCGAGACTTGCTCGGGAAGCTAATCTTGATAACGAAATCACTGTCCCTCCACTTGCAGCCACCTTCCTGAGCTTCGTTGCACCCTTCTCCAGTGCACAGGCATTCCGCCTCTGCGACCATCGTCCCGCGGTAACTGAGTATATGCGAACGGAAGAGTACGCGTGTTAAGCGGATGGTTTTACCGTTGTTAAGATTTATTCTGTATCCAACAAGTGTAGTGAGCCTATCTGTCTTACGAGGACGGGTTTTACTATGCCGTGGTTTCTGACGTCTTTTCTGAGGTATTTTATCGAGTTTGACCTTCTTGTGGCGCTCATCGGAGTCACCTGAGTGCGTTGTGTCCATGGGAGTGGTACGAGGGAAGGAAGTGAAACTTGACGCCACACTTGCAGCTCGCATCCAGGTTGCATGATCGTGCGACCTAGCGTTTAAGCAAGCGCCTTCAAGCGCTTATCTGAGGCTATGAAGAAACAGGAGGACTTCGAATTCTAGTAGAAAGCATCAGCGACTGTATTAATTGCATCTATTCTATTGGAATCTAGCCTTCCGGATAGCTTCCGCCTCAGGCCAACTATCGACCGGTGCAGACGCAGCAAGGATAGGATATAAGCCGTTCGAAGCGCTTTCAATGAAGCATTGAGAGCAATATGTTGGGATTTACTACCATTTCCGGTAAAATATATCTTTTGCAAGACCGATTTGTCGTGTTTCTTCCAAGGTGAGCTGTACTGAAAAGGGATGTGACTTGAGAAAAAACCGTCGCGAGTATTTGGGTATAGGCAGCCATACCTTTGAAGCAATGACCATTTGGTCCCGAACACCTCTCGATCGCATCCATTCCTCAAGTAGAGCTTCTGAAGTACCGTCCTGGCTAGAACACTCATAAATTAGTACAGATCCTATCAGAAGCAGCCAGGGGAAGCTAGCGGCAAACTTACTAATTCCTAGACGCATCACTCAAGTTCCCCCCAGCTTCGTAGTACGCATTCAACAGCTTCTAATTATCTTCCTTGCTCATAACCCCCATAACCGCATTCCATTCCGTCCCGATAGATATCGCACCGAGCTGGGAGAAACACGGATACTGGCGAGGGGGGAGAGCAGGCGATAGCGACCTAATAGAGCCGTAGGTGATTCGGTAACTGGTCTGAAGAGTTGAGACAGGGGACATGGCGAGACGTGAACATTTGTTAGAGTAATGAATCACTGCGAAACTAACCTTCATGGTTCTGAGGACCAGTTTATATACCCCAGCTACACCTTCGAACGCTTTCAAAATCCTTGAGCCACCGGCTCCCTATTCATGCTGAAGAGTAGACCGCACTATCCGTGGCACAGTCTACGCGTCATACAATCATACAGCGTCCTTGAGGTCCTCTGAGGTTTATAGTTTGAGAAAAGGAAGTTGAATCGCATCCAATTCTCAGCGCCACTTGAGCGTTCACTTGAGAAAGATCTGCGAAGGCTTGACCGAACGCTCGGTTCGCCCATAAAGTCCAGAGTTCCAGACCCTGAAGATCGACAAAAGTGGCCGTGTCCGTTGCTAACCGTTGATCGTTGATCCGTTGAGAAAATGAATATGAATTTCAAACATTCTTTGGAACGAAGTGCTAGTGAAAGTGAGATGCAAAGAAAAAATCGCTGACGCTCCTCCGGTGAAAAGCGGGCGGGGATAACCGGGTCCAACGTCAAAGCGGACACTACTCAATAGTACTCACCTCACTATGTAGGCTGCGGCCATAGACAGCCATAGACTGGACATAAATACCAAGTAGTAATTTTGTACTTGGAACGTAAATAGCTAAACTTGTATTAAAACGCCGTTACATTGACGATGACAATGATATTGGCGGCCTCATGTCAGATACAAACCGACCAACAGGTATAAAATACTCGGTCTCTTCTCCAGAGTCCACAAGAAACAACCCTCCATACACCAAACCAAGGAGCATCTATGCGGTCAAATCACACGCCCCAGGCCTCAACGCACACCAAAGAGGTTGCAACGCAATAGCCCCAACACCCCTCTGCGTAAACCTAAACGCAACATCATGCAACCTCGACAAAGCCTCACTAACATTCCCCCCAGGACCAGTCCAAAACAACTCCGCACTCGAAGCAGCTCTAGGCCAAACAATCGGATCCAAATTCGAATGATGACTTTGTTCTGTCCATAAAAGATGTTGACCGCCTAGAACGAGTTTGGCTTCGTCCGAGGTGAGATTCGCTGTGGGGTCGAATGTGTAGGATTTTTGCCAGGTTTTGAATGGGTCACACCAGGAGTTTCCTGAGGGGTTGGCGCCTACCCAGCCTCCGCCACCGCAATCGAGGTAGAAGTAGTCAGAGGGGGCATGGACGAAGCGGAAGCCTTTTGCGGCGACGGCAGCCGCGTCTGCGGAGGAAATCCATACCCTAGTGAAGGTAAGGATCCGTTAGTGTTATTGGATTGACTTGAGGGAGAGAAACCCTACATGACAATAGTATCATTTGCCAAAGTTACATTATGGTCCAATACCATCTCTGGATATCCAAATACCAGTCAGCCTACTGTCATCCATTCATCAAGGACATTAAAGACTTACCTTCCCAAACAACAACCGTTTTATTCTTGTCATGCAACGCCTTATGCGTCACCTGCGTAAACGTATCCAACGCCTGCTCAAGCGTCTTACCCGTCGAGTTCAACTCGGCCTGAGTCTCTTCGTCATCAGCGTAGCAATTCGTGTTTAGTTCATCACCTCCGGACGAAAACATTTTGCTCGGGAAGGAGTCAGCGACGGCGGAAAAGAGGGATGCTGTGAAGTTGGTTACGGATTCGGATGCGAGACGGAGTTGGCCTGCAGGTGGTTCTGGAGGGGGGGAATGGTTTCAGTGGACGATTCCGGAAGTGACCTTGCGTGTATGCGTACCATTGGCGTAGGTCGCCCAGGGAGTCGATTCCGCACAAGCTACAAACTCGGGATGAGCCTTGGAGATGACGGATGTATGTCCGGGCGTGTCGATCTCGGGAAGGACATCAATCCCGCGCTATATATGCATTAGCACAAGAAACCGTATATCAATCCTGTGTTTGTTGATAGCGACATATAACGGAGGCTTACAGCGGCGGCATACGTAACGATTTGCTTGACGTCACTTGGGGTATACACGGACGAGCTGTCGTAGGCACCTTTTGCTGAGAGTTCCGGGAATGCTTCGACTTGAAGGGGGAAGCTTTGGCTGTCGACGATGTGCCAGTGGAATGTGTTTATCTGTAAAAGTAGTTGAGTCAGAACTTGAAAGAAGGAGTAGATAGGTATATAACATACCTTGACCCAGCTCATAGCATCGAGGGTTCGTAGGATATCAGAGACCGGGAAGCTAAACACAGTTAGCAACGTTCCTTCGACCCAAATCAAGACGTACTAATTCCTCGCAGTATCCAACATGAATCCACGGTACGGCTTCAAGAACAGTCAGACCCTCCAGGAACTCCCAATTACCGAAAAAAAGAGGCACTCACATACAACGGAGCATCTTCAATCTCAACCGGAGCCTCCAACGAATAAGTCGTACCCTCCCAATCATACCACAACTGCCCAAAAGTCGTCAACCCCCTAAACAGTCCCAGCGTCGAATTGGCTTTGAGTACAGCAGATGATCCATCCGCGGGTACACTCAAACTATACCCCTCAACACGACTCTCGATATCATCCACTGCTTCCTCTGAGATACTCCTCACAGGACCTTCATGCCCAACATCAAAGCTCACAACGAGCTCCTTCAGCTGTTTCGCCGAACCAATTTCACTCGCGGACGACGCGCCTCTGTCAACAACAAGTGCTTCGAGCTTGTCGGTCACGAGATACTGTTTAGTTCGAGAGACAGCTTCAAGGAGATCTTGTGGTGGTTTTGAGATGCCAGAGAGCTTGATGTCAAAGTTTTGAGAGAGTTTTAAAGCTGAGGTACCAGTAGATAGACTTTGAGGGGCAGGCCAAAGAGCTGAAACGCTGTGCGTTAAAGCGGCGAGGACCAACCAAGGCCAAGTTTTGCTGACGCGAGTCACGGTCATGGTTGTTGGGGGACAGGGGACTCGGGTGAAAGGTCGAAGCCCATCTTTTTACACTTATACTCCACGAGTCTAAACTCGACGAGCCGAGCTCGGTGGCGGCTATCAAATCAGGCTGAAGTTTGTGCTGGCATATGGCGTCCCCAGGTGGCAGGTTCCCCTACTTATACTTCCTTGCTCGTCGGCCTGATAACACCTTCGTAGCGTGTGCTGCTCAAGTGCCAAAAAGCGTTACAAGTTGATCATGGGTCGAACCATGTGTCCCCGACCTCGATAAGTATCTTGATATGATGTGCGGTCGTGATGCGGGAAAGGAGGAGACAGTAAGACATCAGTCTTTTCGCTAGCATTCCAACAAAGGGTGCCTATTCAAATCTATTCTTGACAAGCCTTCATATGGTACACACTAATCTAAATCAGAATTATGAGCAACTGAAGAAATCTCGGAACAAGACTCAAGCCAAGGTCCTGACCTCGAGTCGACTGAGGGGGAAGGAAGCATAGAAGTTCGAAGCTGTCAGTGAGTGAGACCTCAAGACAGATCTATATATACCCAACTATCATTACTCCAAAAGAGAAAAAAAGATACAATAAATCCATGATGAACAACAGGGTCAGAAAGCTTTTTGTACGTTATATATGAACGATAGGACTACGATAGGATCAAAGTTGTGTATGTGTGTGGCAGAGACCCGGCTAGAACAGACCGCTACCCAGAATAATATTATTAGCAACGCTTTCCATCCCGAAAGGAGCCCACGAAACCTCAGGGGTACTCGGCACTTTCACTACACCTGTAACAAACAGCACAATTGAAAGGAAATTTGCTCCCATCCATTCCACATCAACCCCATCCATGTCATAACCAACGAGCCGCTCCCGAAACACTGAAAAAAACCCTGCCAAATCACAACAACAAATCATCTCCACCACCCCCAGTCGTCCCTGCCGCACCAGAACTTCCACTCCCAGAGAAAGCACCAAACCCACCCATACCACCCATGCCCATAGGTTTCGCTCCACCAGACCCCCATAGCCCAGCCGAAGCTTTCTCCTTCTCAAGATCCTTAATCGACTTACCCCCAGCCGCTCCCCCAGCTGCAGCCGCAGGCTTCGTACTCGATCCCAACGACATAGACCACAAATCATCAAAGTTGGCGCTGCCTCCGCTAGCAGGTTTCGTCGATACACCTGTACCTGCACCTATAGACCCAGTAGAACTAGCACCTGTCATCGTAGGTCTCATAGTCGTAGCCGTAGGTTGCATAGGCGTAGCACCAGCGAAAAGGCTCTGTGAACGTCCGAGTTGCGCTTGCATAGGTGAAGCCGTGCCAGTTGAAGAAAGTGAGGGTGAAGGTCTATGCATGCTTCCAGCGCCTGCACCGCCCATAGGTACACCACCCATACCCATACCCATTCCTTGACCCATGCCCATTCCTCCCATACTCATACCCATACCAGCACCAGCGCCCGCGCTCATGCCCATGCCCATGTTAAACGCCGAAGGTTGCTGAGCTTGTTGAGGTTGCACGAAACCAGTGCTACCTCCAAAAGACATCGATTGAGGTCTACCAGCAGGCGTAGAATTGAGCATTTCCATTAGATTCATCTTTGGCGCGGCAGGTGCGGCCGAAGCAGCAGCGGGCGCTGCTGTCGTAGCAGGGGTAGTAGGAGCCGCTTGGAAGTCGGCAAAATCGTCATCTACGCGAGCAAACGTTAGTACCGTTAGAGCTAGACAGCAGATAAAGGACATACCATCAAGTCCGACATTGGGCTGCTTAGCAGGTGCAGTCCCAACGGCAGGCAAAGCCTTCTCCGTCGCAAAGCCGGGAGGCGGCTGTACAGCCACCGACGAACCGGTCGAACCAAATGCGTCGTCATCGAAGCCGCCGAGGAGGTCAACTTCTTTCACCGGGGCAGGAGCAGGCGTAGGATCTGGTGCGGTAGCCTTGCGTTGAGGGGTTGGGCGAGAGGAAGAGGAAGAGGCATGCATGCTGTTCGTGCGCGCAGGGGAAGTAGCTACGACTTCGTCGTCGCCAGCATTGTACTCTTCGTATCCCCGTGAACCAGAGTCTCGGAAGCCTCCGCTCCCGCCGTAGGAACTGCTTCGGTCTACATAGTCAAGCACATGGGTAAATTATACGTGAAAAAGGAATAAACAAGACACGAACCGTTGTTGTACCCGCCGTTATAGCTACTACTGCTACTTCCTCCGCCGTAGCCCAAACTGTCACTTCCGAACCCACCATATCTGCTCCCTCCACTCGAAAAACTCAACCCATCATTACCGGTCCCAGTATATTTATTCTTGTTCGCCTTCGCCTTCCTCCTCTCTGCACGAATCGTATCCACATCCGACAGCAACTCGACGATCTCCTTGGCCCTGTTACGCACATTAATTCCCTGGTCCTTGCCTTTGTCATCGATGTAGTGAAAATTCCGCAGCATTTTGATAGTGGATATATGGGCCCGGGCGTCATCGACGACGCGCTCTGAGCCATGTTTGATGAGGTATTCAAGGAGTTGAAGGGACTTGTAAATTTGTCGCCACTGTCTGGCTTCCTTTTCCATGAAACGAGAGTAGATGCTTGGCATAATTTCGTTGAAATCCGGGCTGTAGGATGGACATACTGAGCTATCTCCAGTTTGAAAAGTAACTGATAGACGTACTAATTGAATGTCCTGGATGCAATACAATTGAATTAAATTCTGGAGGATATCTATAGAGATACTCTTTCATACGCACCGGTTAGCAATATCTTGCATCAACGTCGAACTCGCGCCCCTGCAAATCATCAGTCAGTCACACTCAACCTCCTGCCAGCAAATCACTTTCGACTCTCTCACCAAGGATCGTCATTCGTCGCCTCCCTAACCTTCGCCTCAATCTCACTCACATTCAACACCACATTTTTAGCCTACATGCCAAACCAAAACAAAAGCAAAGATTTTCATCAGATTTTCTTGACGTGCATGAAATCTAGCGATTGTTCACACCCACCTGCTCGTAGTACGACTTTAAGTCGTACATGGTGAGATTGGAGAGCGTGTTTCCGAGCGCTTCTAGTCTGTCCATGGTTGTTGAAAATAAAGAAATAGAGAGATATCAATGAATGGGTGGACTGCGGCGGTGACGAGCAGCCTGAGCTTCTCGTTGAAAGTGGAAGGTACGGCTGTGACATGATGTGACAGACATCTTTCTGTGCTCGGTGCCGGAGCGGCATGGTCTCGTTGACTTCTCTCCATATGAACCACATTGAATACTACTAGTCTCTCTTCATTTCGACGCTGGTTGTCAGGTACAAGCCGTATATCTAATACCTGCAGGATATTCGAGTCAAGTTCACTACTCTCCGAAAATTTACCGCTATTACCGTGGTCAAAGGAGAAGAAAAGGTCAAAGGGAGATGAAATGCCAACCTATGCCAACTGTATCAGGCTTATGTGTTCAGAAATGGACAAGAAAATTTCTATTGGTGCAAGTTCAAACGCTATGACATTTGACATGGATGTCGGGAGCGCCACGGCTACGGGGAAGGCGCTAGGACCCAGTTGTGTCATTGCAAGTATGATCACTTCGCTCGAGGCGAATTACACTCAATAAGACTGCGGATACGGGAACATTAAACAACTTGCATATAAGACGTCAAGTAGGTTCATCTGTGGTCCTGTTGTGTTGGCCAATGATAGTAGTACATCCTACAACTCAGGCACTCCATGTCCTGTCTACTCGGAAAAATAACAGATTCATTTTCCATTGCAGTTGTTAGGCTCTGACACAAGTTGTTCATCTTTCTACCGTTCTATAGCTACAGACCACGCGGAGCTCCATCTCAGTTTCTAACGATTTCGAAGTTGAAGTGAGTCGTTTCCTGTGGTCTGTGTTCAAGTTCACTTACAAATTAGAAGTACTAACAACATTCCGCGGTTCTTAGTGACAATGAAGAGTCGAATGAGGAAATTTACTGTGAAAGCGCCCTGCGACGACGAGCATTCCATTCCACGGTAATCACATCTGTCCAGTACATTGATGCGGACGGGCCCGAGGCATGGGTCTTATCATTCTAACTACTTCATTTATCTATACCTTCAAGCTCTTGGGCGTTAGAATCATCGTTTTGGTGGCGCGGCAGACTGCGCTATTCACTCGATCAGCAGCTAACAAACAGCGGCCCACTCGTGAAAATATTAGCCATCAACAGGTACATTTAACTTGTATCGATCACTTTAGTATATTCCGAGGTGAGATCATCTAGCTATTGCAGACGTCGCATTTCTATATGCTTACTTATCTGTTTTGTTCCTTTTCTGGTTGTTAATGGCTTACTTACCGAGTGGCGTACAACTGCATAGCTTTCAGATTTCATGGCATATAAATTCGTTTGATTGAAGTCGGACTGCGAGCTCGTACTCGGAGCTCTTGAACTGCAACATGGATACCTCCCGAATGATCGCTTACGGGACCACAGTTTTTGTGCGCGTCCTCTACTTTCCGCATTACATTCTTCAGGCTTATGACATCTCGTTTTACTTGTTGCTAGCTTGTATCATTACTTTTTGGTATGTGCAATTTTTTCCCCAAAAATACACACCTTGCTGACTGGGGATTCTATTCCGGTACAACAGGCTTTTATACATCTCTTTTCATTTTTAGTCTACGTGTACTTCATCGACGGAAACCAAAGTACAAAGTGCATCTGGTGACAACAATTGCGCTTTATATAACATCGTCGATCAGCTCAATCATAGAGGTTGTGGTTGCAGTGCATGCACTCACATACGGAGAAATGCAGCCAACAGCAATAGTTGCAGCAGAGTAAGTCAAACATATTAACAAGCTTATACAACTGAAGTACATATTAACACTCAATACTAGATCACTCACTTATCTATTATTTACCATAACTAAGTAAATCTCAAGATTCAAATTGATGTCCATTGGAACCCCTAACTTACAGATTTGAAGCACTGTTGCAGATCTTCTTTTGGTGAATAAAAATATATTATTTCCTGACTTAACTGCTGCTCATTATGTCTAGCTGTTTCGCTGTTATATAATCTGGAGCCCACGCAAGTTGGTAGTACTTGTTCCCACAATTGTGTGTTTTCTCAGCAATGGTATGTCTATTCATCTAAATGCAAAATGGCTGTTATAAGGGACACTAAATGCTTTGAAGCTCTTCATTTCATATGGGATGGACTTTGTTTCTACTGGTACATCACAGTTGCAGAGCATGATGAAGGAAATCCCAAAACAGAACAGGTTTCAGATGTATTATGGATGGTGGCATTTGGTATGACATTGGCTTCCACAGTTTTGTTAACTGCAATGATAGGTGAGGTCAAAACTCATAGTACCTTTAAGAGCAATTTATTCTAATTACTGTTTGATTGCAGCAGGGAGAATCTGGTGGATATGCCAACAAGCTGCAATTGTGGGGCCTGAAGCAAGTCACTCTTTGCAGGACAGATACAATACTGTTTTAGCAATCTTGTGTGTTATAATAGTCCTGGTAGTCTGATAGGTTTGTAAACTGATAGTCTCATCTCTGTAGGATCGAGTCTGGGTTGATGTATCTAGTCTGCTTAGTGTTATTCTATGCTTACAGCATTACTCCCAAGCTTAGTGGGGTGTGGATCAGCTCCTATGCAATACCCACACAGGTTGCTGTAAGTGTCTCACATTAGCAAAATCTCTTCAGAAAGATCAAATACATTTTCTTATGTTCTAGGGAATTGCTCCAACATTCATCATTGTACGTGTTGGCAGTGGTATCAGCATTGACAATGTGGAGCAAATATCAGAAAGAATGCGTCATGACCACCCAGTCAATTTAAATGTACTCCAGGCTGCTGCACCAGTGCATAATCATGGGGAAAATCTCCACAACTCTTCTGTTATTGATATTCATCGTCAATAACGAGAGTATCAAAGGTACACATAGGGTAAGCAGCGGAGGTAGGCAAATATCATAGACAAATCCAGAGGAGATTAAATTTGGAAATAGAATAGAGTTTTTTTTCACTCTTAGAAGATGTTTTGAGAGTTTCCATCAAGGAGGGAGTCAGAGTCATAGAATCCCAAGTCCGAAGAAATAAGTCTGGAATCTTGCAGCTAAATATATTTAATCACCTACATCGCCAGTTTATGAGGAATTATAAAAAGGATCGCAGCTTCTAGTTAACGCTGAACAGTCGTTACCTCATTCATGAAATTCCTTCGGCGCATTAACTTTTACTAATATGATTATGCTTAGCATTTTTCAAGCGCTGAAGCACATCCTTGATGGCATAAACATGCGGACGCATAGTTGGCTGCGTTTCCCAGCAGAGTTGTATTAGCGTCCAAAGCTCGTCAAAAGAACGCGCTGACAGCTCCCGAGGCCTCTCAGGTCGAATCCCATTTAGTACGCTCATCATCACAGCTGAATCCATTCTATGTTCCGAAAACGGCGGCTTTCCTGTTGACATCTGTACGGGAAGCGTTTAAAAAGGCAAAAGCAATACAGTACGGCATTGCCGGTGATATTTTACACACCTCAAGAATTGTACAACCTAGCGCATAAATGTCTCTTGCAGTGGAACGTGGGTTGGTGGAAGGAAACATACTAGGCGCTATGACTTCTGGGGCGAGCCAGCGCGTAGCTCCGCGGCTTGCAGTAGAGCTCGTATCAAAGCTCTCGGTTTCAGCTGCTATGGAAAGTCCAAAATCTGCAATGCAACATTGATCCTTGTCATTCACGAGAATGTTAGCCTACGTAGAATTCCGAATAAGTAAGCTTAAGCACGGAACACTGACAGTGGCCATATACATACTCCTCTGATATCGCCGTGTATTATCTGAGGATTATGACTGTGTAAATATATCAAGCCTTCGGTAATTTCCATGAACTGTTTCAAAATCAAGTCAAGGAAAAAAGAAAAAAGAAGAGTATGGGACCAACCGAAGTTATCCTATCGTGATGTGGTCTTGCCTTTAAAAACTCCATGATATTGCCATTCTTCATGAACGGCGAGATCAGACAGAAGCTTGGTTCAAAAAGATCTGTGTTGACTCCCAGAAATTCTAAGACATTTGAATGCCTGAGTTGTCGCCACAGAAGAGCCTCGTGCGAGAATTGCTAAAAGGGCACATTTACACGCTATTGGCAAAAATCAATTGAACTTCACACCTTGAAAATTTTCTGTCTCTCGGACTCCTCCAAAAAGATCCGTAGAACTTTAAGGCAGACCATTCTATCTCCCAAAAACCCGCTATACACATCCTAGGAATTACATCTTAGTGAGAATAGGTATATGACGGGGTCACAAAAGATATTACCGCAAAACCACCTCCAGCCAAAGGCTTACGGGATCGAATGTTGACCTCGGATAACAATACCGATGGAGGTAGCACACTATGAACCTTGCATATATCACGTAGTAGGCGTAAAGCATTTCTCATGGATCTCTCATCCAATACAGCTGCATCCAGTTCCTATCTGAAATTAATCAAGATTGTCCACCGATTTGGACTGATAGGGACTTACAATCTGTAGAAGTTGAGACAAACATATTGTCCAGGGAGGTCGGATGGCAATTAGAGAACGCCATTCCTCAGGCTCTGAAGCTAATTTCGAACGAAGTTCTTGGGTCGTTAGAGGTCCCGTTTCATGCGATTTCCCGGCCAATGATTCAGAAGTGTGATGAATCAAACCTCCCGCAGGCGTCGTAATAATCACAATCTCAACTGGAAAACCCTTGACAGGGAAGAGGATATTATATCCGTTTGGAAGAAGTCCCGCAAATTGATCGATTGCACCGGGATATAGTCGCAACAGAGTGATGACTTGTTTGATGAATTCACTTTCGTCCTGGCTGAATGGATGGATGTCACGGGTGTAAGTTGTTGCCTCATTAGAAAACGAGTTATATAACTTACTGATTATGCCACAGATTGTGAATAAGATCCCTAAGACGAAGCGGAACAGGCTGAAGGGCGCCTCCAGCTGCAATAGAAACTTTGCCAATGAAGTCTTCAGCATTTCGAGCCTGGTTATGAGTGTGAGCACATGGATGAGTGTTAGTGCAACAGAGCACTCAGTACACTGATGAACTTCTCGGAGCGAGGTGGGCGCAAGGCAGTCAGCTTATTGCGTTTCTCTGCTTCCCTCTTGTTTCTTGCAGATCTGCTGGCACTAACCATAACTTGCCTGGGGTCAGATACTCTGTCTGATGTCAAAGTGAAAGAAGGCAAAGAACACACAAAATGTGGCACCATTGAGAGCTACTACAGCCAACACTGCTCCGAAGGCTACGATAGTCGACATCTCAAAGATTGGCAACCTCTTGCTCCCAGACCAGCTAGAGGAATCAAAGGTAGTGTTAAGTTAATGGTAGTGCGTTTAACGTGCTTGTGACAGCATGAATTTTGGTCTGTGCGCTGAGCGCTCAGCTTGACTCAGACTGGCCGCGTAGCCATGGGCGCTTACTACCTGGCGGTGCCTCGCCTGCAACATAGCCACTTTCGAACTTGAGCTTGAACGCCGCCTTGAACGTTGACCGGTGCCCTGGACCCTATAGGTGTTTGTCCATCTATCCTACTACATGAAAGCCTTTATTAACGTACCCAGGCTCGTGACCTTTGCGTTTATTCCTTCATGCTGCACAACAAGCTGTCGCTACTCTTTACTACACAAGAGTTCGAGAAGGCGAACCCAGCAAATGCCTGCACCTTCGACATTCCATCCAGCATTCTTCGCACCGTGCAACCCAAGCTATACCATTTTCATTGATACGGCTCGGCCTATGCTTCTCAGTGTCATTAATCTCAACCCCTCGACCGTACGGCGAACTTTCAGCTGCTGAACAGCAATCATTCACTCAGCGCACGGAGCTGCAACACTCGATATGAAAAATTCCAGAGGAGCTAAGGTGAAACTTCGGACATTGCTATTCTTTGTCGCTACTCCACTCACGACATCGTGTCATAGCTGAAAGTACTATCATCCTGCACGAGAGGAAAACCTTGGAGAAAAAACGAAAATTCAAGATTGTTGTTCGTCCTTGTTTCCACCATAGAATTCTGAGACTAACGCCGGATAAATAGCAATTCTGATGCCGCCAAGTTTCATTATTGTCCTATACATTTCGAGGAAACCTGGAACACCTGTACTAGTGGCGGAAATGTTGGTGCGTGATCATTTCCGATTTTCAAGCGATTATAACTTAATCGACATCTTCGACAGGCTTGGCCTGCGGACTCTATTTGTCATGCATGCTGAAACTCACATTCAATGACCCTCGGCAGCTTAACTCTCATACTCCTCGTCTAGGCTGGTCCATAATCATTTCCTCGCAACTGTCAGGCTTCAGACAAAACGCTCCAATCGTAGAACTCCGACGCCTTCTTCTCCGCTATAGGACCGAGTGTATTGGCACAGAGCGAGTCTCGAATGCAGAAGATCATTCACTCTCGAATCCTTACGACGATTTTCAAGTTCTCGTGGTTTCTCCGACCCGGATCAGCGGAAGAATCCCATCCAACGGTGCGTACAAGTTGAATACGAACTGAATAAGAGGATGTGGATCTGACGTTACTTCTCATTCCCGTGTTCTCTTCAGCTGTTTCCAATATGTCAGCTGCCTTCACAAAAACAGATAACTAAGAGCAGACCAGAAGGAGTGTGGCCTGATGACGGAGTAACCAGGACCGCCGACGACGAAAATAAGGAGGAATGTTTTGGCTTATAAGTACGCCAACAGCGCACTCATCCATAACCTCCGTTCATCAGCTTGGGCATCGTTTCTTCCTCGAGGTCTGGTAGTACACGCTTCAAATATCCATTTGTTTATAATGGGGTACCGTTTGGCGTCGTTTTCACAGTTGATACTTCTCATTGTCGCAGTGTCCTCGAGTTGGGTGCAATGTAAGTTACTCGCAGTACGTGGTTGGAAGGCAATTCTTATTGACGCCCTATCTAGGCATCAACATCGACCATATTCCGAAACCCAAGAAAATGGCTTGCCCCTCTCTTCCCAGTAACCTGTCGCAATTCAACGACACAGCTCTGCCAGATCCGTTTACTTTTGCTGACGGTTCAGCAGTGACCACTTTGGATGACTGGACCTGTCGCCAGGCAGAGATTAGTCAGCTAATTCAGATGGACGAGCTGGGAACTAAGCCGCCTAAACCGGATAACGTCAGTGTATCGTTCTCTTCGAACACACTGACCATCAAGGTCACGGAGGGAAACGAAACCATCACATTTTCCCCGACTATCACTTTTCCGTCTACCGGAGAAGGACCTTTCCCTGCTCTCATTGCCATCGATGGAGGTAGTATTCCTCATCCGAGTGGCGTTGCCATGATCACCTTCACGACTGAAGACATGGCGGCTCAGGACAGCGCCAGCAGTCGGGGTCAGGGTAAATTCTATGAACTGTACGGAACTAATGCATCTGCGGGTGCTATGATGGCTTGGGCATGGGCTATTAGCCGTATCATCGACGCATTAGAGGTGACGCCTAGCGCCAACATCAACACTGCCCGACTCGGAGTAACTGGCTGCTCTCGAGACGGTAAAGGCGCGCTCGTAGCAGGTGCCTTTGACGATCGTATTGTGCTCACCATCCCACAAGAGTCTGGCTCCGGAGGAACAGACTGCTGGCGAATCTCCGATTACCTCTTGGCCAATGGTCTAGACACCCAGACCGCTTCTGAAATCGTGCAGGAGAACGTATGGTTCTCTGAGGCGTTCGACCAGTTTGCGAACACGTCAGTGGACAAGCTGCCGTTTGACCACCACATGCTCGCTGGCTTGGTCGCCCCTCGTGGTCTATTTGCTATCGATAACATTGGGTATGATTGGCTGGGAGCTCAAAGCTCTTGGGGATGCATGAAGTCGGCTCAGAGGATTTATCAGGCTGTGGGCGCACCTGATGCCGTGGGAGTCTCTCAAGCAGCCAATCACTCGCATTGCGTCTTCCCTTCGTCCCAGCAAGACGATTTGAACAGGTTCATTAACAAGTTCCTGTTCGATCAGCCAGAGAACACGTCTATTGTAGATACCGCGGGCAACTACACATTTACCACACCTGGAGAGTGGGATCCTTGGAGTGTTCCGAACTTGGTGTGATTTGGAGATGTAGTTGTACCGAAGCTGAAGATGTAGTCTGAATTACAACGACAAGTTTCTTCCTGGAGCTTGATTCAGTGCTTTTACTCTCCAAACCTTTCTGATTCCTTTTCGCTTGTGTATGCCACGTAATCTCCCCGCTCAACAAGGCTTACTTGAACTTTGAGAAGATGACTACGAGGCATCTGCGAGAATTCGGATTTGCTGCCGGAGAGAAAGAGCCCGGTCTAGACCCCTGGTCAGTGCGTGGTAATTTTCGAATACCGAGTGCGAGCGCTTAAGGTAGAGGGCATCGACCTCCCGCCAACGTCACGTGCATCAAGTGTGACAGACCAAATATGGCGAAATTCAGTGCAATAATCAGAAAAAATGAGCTCAAATATTTCCTCGTGCATGCCCAACAATTTTGTCCCATGAATTGATGCAAAATATAGTAAAGAACATTTGAGAACCAAGAGTTTTGCCAGGTATGCAATTTAGGTAGAGGAGTTTCAAAAATACAGTACCATACACCTACAATTCTGCTGTGATCTCACATCTAGCATGCCTCTCACTAAAAGATGAGCAGTGCAGAAGTATAAGGGCCACAGAATCCTTCTAGAGAGTCTTATGGATGATATGGAACACGAGAAACTATTATAGACTCTAGTATACACTGTATACACCTCTAAAGCATAATATCTCATCAGTTTGCATAGTAATTTGATAACTCCACCTGGGATACTTGTCCAAATGACTCAAAATTTTGTTTCAGAGCATTTGAATATAATACAAAGATATTCATGGAAGGGATTAGCCATAGCATGCGTAGAAGATTTTATACAGCATTTTTCAAACGAATTTCACTATATTTGGCTATGTGACTAGGGTGTGACAGGCGGCACGTGACGTTGGTGGGAGGTCGACGCCCTCTAACCTTACTTAGCGCCTACGCCTACCTGGTTTGCATGGAGACACTACAATTGGTTTTCGCGACCTGGCTCTCAATCTCCTTGTAAGCAGACGATAATATTGGAAGATAGTTGCTCCAATATATCTGTGCCCTATCCGATGGGCAAATGGACAGTGTGGCACTGGTAAATGGTATGTTTTCTCAAAGATACCATGATGAATGAAAGCTCATAGCTTCTCCCATGGTTCTAGTGTCCGTTTTACCATTTAGTGCAAGGTATCCGCACATGCTACACACAAAGTGAAACGCTCGAAGTTATAAGAATGCTCTCATAATTCGAATCTTTCTATCCTTTATTCGGCCACAAATCACCGTTGTCTTCGAAAATAACTACTGGGACTCGGAACCTTTGTTGCTCCACACTCTTCGGTTTTGATGGTTCGCCCTTCTCAAAGATACGGGCGTAGTCTGGATAATCTACGGTTCGCTGAAGCAGGGAAGCATAGACGCTGTTATCCCGCCATTAAAAGATGTAGCGATCCCACATGTCAGACTTCGCCTACGTTTTTGTGAAGGGTCATCTTAAATATATCTGAAAGGTGGTGGGCCGTAACAACGCGCATCTCTAGCAACTCGAGGCTTTATTTCGGAAGGATCGCTTCCGAAAAACTCACGGGAATTTCACTTTGTTGGTATGTATGGCATTGGCAGGTCGTCCGAGGCATTTGGACATGATGCCATCTTAAACACTTCCATCTGCTGAAACTTTTCTGTGGGTGAACAGATTACTCTCCATGTAGCTAGCTCTATTGGCGGAGCCCAAGTCACCAACGTTTGATACATATAAACCTCTCCACATGAAGATCGTGGTAATGTCTGCTTCTAGCTCTAACTTGCGTGTACGCGGATCTAAGTAGATCTCTTGTTCTTCCAATAAAGAGGCCAGGGTGATTTACATTTGACACACGGGTGCGTGACTTACAGTGCCGTGAATCCTGGCATTCCTATTAGTGAGTAGTATTACATCCTCATCTCGTCTCTTACATCTCTTTTTCTAGACAATGTACAATTTGTCAATCAATTTACTGGATACTAAGTACGTGAGCGTGATTCCCTTATTCCCTTGAGAATCCCGATATTCCTTTATCTAGCTGGACGGAGCTGCGGAAGTTTGAACGTCAAGCTGTGCAAAAAGTGCGAGAAACTCAGTATGAATACTGCCGTGCTGTACAACTTCTTTCTTGTAAGCTTATATTCATATGATTCATTCCGATCACTAGTGAAAAACGTTCTCCTAAACCAGGCACGTTCAAAACAGTTCAAGGTCACTGGCCACAGCATGTGTATGTGAGCATCCCAGGAGGCCCTGCACAGGCGGAGACAGGCAGCAGCCCGTTTTCTGGTAACGTCATTACCAGTGTCCGGGCCTTGCCGGGGCCGCTTGTAGTAAGTTGTACCAATCAGCAATTCTGCGCCACAAATGGAACCAATGACCGTCAAGAGCCGTTCAAGTCACCTCGAGACATACTGGACTAGTAAGTTGTTGATATCTATGATTAACAGATGCTGAGAGATCGTCGAGATGATGATAGATCACTGGAACCGTTCGAACGTTCACGTTGAAGGAATTGAATTGCACCGCCTTCCTCTGTACACCTTTCCGGTGTTTCAATTGTCATGGAGTTCGAGTCATGGAAGGGGTTAAACCTTCTATTAGGTATCGGAAGAGGGGTCCACAGCTTTGAGTTCCTGACTAACAACTCCCGGTTCATCACAGCACACACGAATCTATACATAAATAAAAGGAACGGCATGTAAAGGTCTCATCGTTTTTCCCTCATTCTCCTGATGTTCGTTCCAGCCCTGCACACTTCAACAAACAGTAGTACTAGTGTCGCAGAATTTGTCCCAGGCTATACCCCCCAATGTAACTCAGATAGCTGTAAGCGTATTTAAGCCGTCCACAAATATACGTACTCACCCCTACATCGAAGTCTACTATCTGGGCACAATCTTTATAGTCATATTAATACTCACCTTTTACGCTCTCGCATTATGGGATCGATGGATGAACCTCAAAATGAAGGAACAGGAGCGCTTACAAGTTAGAAGTATGTTCATCCAAGCTACTCCTGCATTTCGAATGTCAAGGGCTGATCGACGTCACAGATCATCTCTCGCGAGAATATGGGTCTACACTCAGAGTTCCCAACTCGGGATTACTTTCTCCGTCTTTGTCAAACCATAAGGAGCCTCGGCCACCAATTCGAGTCAACAATGTAGATAAGAGTGGAAGGTGTACCAAAGGTGAGTATACTCTCATAGATCTAGGCTTTTGTCTTGGAATTTACTTGTTTCACAGCTTCTCTTTTAATGCCGCCGTCATTGTCGGATTCTTATCAATCTCCACAGAGTAATTGAGCTGCTTTGAGGTACTACATAGCTACTGGGATCGACTTCTTGTGTCATGGGAATATAAGTATTTCCCAATACAAGGACGCTCAGGGTTGTATGATACCGCTAATGTAGAGTCTCATCTAATAATGTAAGATGTATGTATGTATCATTACCTGGCATAACGAGATATCATTCTTGATCGCTGATACTGTGATATACAGACTTAGAAGTAAAGCTGTTGAGTGGTCATCAGCCCTACAAGGTTTCCTTTTTGTGATTGGCAAGTTCCGCACTACTGGTACCCAAATGTAGACAAGCCGTTCACTAATATCGCTTCTCAGTCAAGGTGATTCAACCTTGTTCCGAGACTGATTTCATCTGACAGCTCCAAAAGCTGTTGAGTTCTCATGAAATGCTTCCGCTGGCGCTTATCATTCCTCGTAGAAAACACTCTTAAAGCCCTGAAGTTGAGATGCACCAGCATCTGTAAAGTAAACTCGCTGCAAGCACTAATGCCTCCACCAAGACTTCATCTCATAAACAGAGACAACATAGCTCTTGCCGAATTCGATCAAGTCCTCGAATACTTGTTGATCATCCGTGGGTTATCGTTTCGTAGATATACAGCATATAAACCATCCAAGCTAACATTCTCATTATATTCAGTATCATTTGTAGTCCTCGTTCTCTTAGTGTTTACAGTCGCTCGATATTTGGGTCCACGGCTTTACGAGCTCCGTACCAGGCGAAATATAAGCATGAGAGGTTCAGAGCACGGGCCAAACACCACCTTGGGAAGCTGCCCATTGAGGTCCCTACCTACGCCTAGTCGAAGTTCAGATATCACATCCGAATGCTCTACGGTCGTTGCACACGAAGCGGGTGTTTGTCCCGGAACCGAGAAAGCTGAAGATGAAGAATCGGTGCACGAAATCCGAGCGACCAAAAAACCGCAAGAGGCGCATTATCATCATGATCCATACCATCACTCGGTCCCTTCTCGCGATTTGCAGAACATGACAGATTGATACGAGTAATGAAAGAACATGAATCACGATTGGCTCAGATGCTCAAGGTGAGTACAAGCCAGCTCTTTAATTCAATCGAGGTTCATAGCATCTCACTAAAGGGTGTAAGAACATGAGCATTCTTATTTGTATATACGTTACCTTGTTCTCCTAAAACGCGCTTGCTGTTTACAGTATTTATTCAAGTTGACTAGTGTATGAACAACGTTATCTCCGATCAATATTGACTGCGATGTATACTAGAACACTACGAATGAGCGAGTGATTGCGAATGAATTGAGCGCTACTCACATCTGCACCATCCATTACCGTCTATCGTTTCCCAAAAGCGATATCCTCTCTTCCCGATCTTCCCTGAACACCGTAGCGCTCGAAGAAGCCCTAGAGTATTCTGGCCTACTCACACGCTCAACCTTCATCCTGCTCATCTCCTCCAGAATCTTCTCCGTATTAGCTCTCAGATCCGATCTGTCGAGCCGATACCGCTTCGGAGTAATACCCTTCCCGAATGTCTTTGTTACATGGTTCGAACACAGCAAAGCTGCCACGATGTTGATGATATGGAGAGCGACGAGAGAGAAAGTTGTTGACCATATCAAGTAGAGGTTCTCCCTTTCAAACCGATAAAGCTTCCCTTTGCATCCAGGAAGAGAGGTGCGAGGGTAGCACCTGCCGCTCGGAGTCGCTTCGTGTAAGGGGTTATAGTAACCACAGCATCGGAGGGAGTTTTGGATCAGAAGACGGCCTAAAGGAGTATAGTACTGACTCCATGAAAAGTTAAGTTTATGATCGAGAGCAAAGGCCCAGCGCTTGTAACTGCTGTATCCCACTACCAGTATTGAGATTAATGCGGGCCAGAGAAGAAGCGCGTATATAGCCAGAATAGGCCGAGAATTCAACAGGGCCCCTGTTAGTCCTAATAGTGCGGTGAACAGCAAAGTAGATGCTGAGAGAGTGATAAGTATAAGGATGTCGTTGTCGGCAACGTACATCACGTCCGCGTGGTCCCAAGCTGTAGAGAAAGAATCAAGATGGATGTCAAAGGAGATAGATATGATAGAAGACGTACTACGGAACCAAGTTAATATAGCACACACCATAGCAGCTGCGCCATAACATAACACCGTCCCCACCGAGATTATCAAACACCATTTAAAACCCGTCCACTTATCCATCCTATCTACTCCAAGACCAAGACCACCTTCCAACGTTGAAATTGTTGCTCGCTTGTCAATGGTCGATAAGCCCTTCCTGCTCGTCCAGACTGCTGTTGAACTCTTCACGTCCATCTTCTTGAGTGAACGAGGCCTGGGCCACTTTTGAGTAAACTTGTCATTGATGTCAACTGAAGAAGAGTGTTTTCGATGCCTGGAGTCCGGGCCCTTTTTGGGTTTGAAAGTTTGCCGGGTACAGATTGTGCTTTCCGAACTTGAATCTGTTCGCGTACTGGTAGATAGGCGGCGTGAGGAGGATCCATCAGAGAGGAAGGTGTTGAATGATGGCGGGAAGGTGATAAGGCCTACTGCTCGCGAGAGAGATGAGCTTTCCGGAAGCCTGCGTTGCGGAATTGAGCGCATATTTGCATGAACTTCTAGCTCGGATACTCCGGAAGAAGGCGGTAAGGGGGGTAATTCTTTCGTATCGTGTTCTTCGGAGTAGTAGTATTGATCGCAGTGCCTATTATGCTTGAAATCATCTTGAACAAGTGTCTTCTGGAAATGGCGGGAGCTTGAACTGAGTGACGGTGACGATTCTGGTGAAGCCACAATTCGAATCGTGGGTTCAGTCAAGAACTGGCTACTTGACACCACATGAAAGGAAGAGCTACTTGACCGTCGACGGATCTTTTCAGAGAATTCATTTGAAGGCTGCAGAAATACGTTCGGAGACGACATGGGTTGAACGGTGATGGCGGTAAGAAAAGAAAGGTTTGTACGCCACATTTGGCTGACTTATCGCCCGTGACTGATACTGTCACATGTGCTAGCAGCACGTGGGGTGTCACCTCTGTCACACTGCTAGTACCATCACGGACGGGACGCTCGTTGCCGTAGCCTTTTTTAGCTTTCTCAACTCTTCAATCAAAGTTCCAGCTTTTCCGGACCTTCAGTGCTACTCAGCCTGTAGCATCCAGTTCGAAATTCTACCCGATATTTCTAAAAATTTTACTGGAATAACTCATTATGAATAGCTCGCTCTTTCTGTTAAAAGAATTGGTATGTGACTGACATCTATTTCATGAGGTCTTCGGCTCATAGATGTATGATGCAAGATCTGTTTGGAAACGAACTACTTCAAGCGCCCTGTGACTTTGTACTAGCTTTTCGGTCCTAACTCGTGGCATTCTCCGAATGATGCGTCGTATTTGTGGTTGACATTCCAACATCATGACTCACGAAATCCCCACCACCGACGTAGAAAAGGCAGAAACAGGATTGAGTCTGAGACGAGGCAATGCTGCAGATATGACGAGCAGTGAAAAGACTCCAACTAGGCCTCAAGACCAGCCACGGGATCTGCGTACACAGGAGGAAGTCGATTCTGCACCCTTTGCGTATAATGCTGGCGCAAGAGTAGTACCAAGCATCCGGGACGCGTCTGGAGTTTTCCAGTCCCTTCAAAAGACTTTACAGGATGTAGCGCTCACGGATTTCCCTACTGCTATGCTATCCGCATCTGCAGATCCTCTCCCATTTGCGACCAATCCGATAACAAAACTTCCACCGGTCTCTTTGACTCTGCGTCTTCTCGAAGTAATTACACAACTTCTCCAAGCAGCATATATCACCATCTACCTCCGCCTCCCCTCTCTGTATCACTCCAGAGTCATGCAGGTTTGCAGGGAATCTGGTATCACCACCGCCGACATTAACTACATGTGGTCAACGCCTCCTGCATGGTGGCCAAATAACAAGGCTAAGACAAGCGCTGAAGCTACAATGAATGTGTCTCCAGAACTGGCTCATTTTTTGAGCACGTGGGAAACTTTTGTTGACGATCTACTACAAGAGTGGAGGACGCTGAATGTTGTTTCTACTTTAATATCATCGTACGTGTCATTTCGTTTTCTCTAGTTGCAAAGTAGTGATCTTTGGTCAACTCTCAGGGCTTCCTTATCCCTACTTTCACTCAGCGGCTCTGACGCAGTCAGTAGGACCGGATGCATATTCACATTCATATGTGCAATTATATCCCTGCTCTGTGGCTATCTATGCGTCCTCCGCTTCAGTTCCATGCGAAAACCACATAAAGCTGCTGCTTGGTCTACGGTGAGGTTTTCACCGAACCTTATCCTAAGTCGGGGATCTCCTGACATCCCCTCCCTTTCTCAGGAGGCAAGAGAAGGCAATGAATTGATATGGTGGAATCCATGGATAATGCTCGCTGCGCCCGCAGCATGGTTTTCCTGGGCCGTAATCCTATTCCTCGC
Source organism: Neonothopanus nambi (assembly GCA_003987895.1). Taxonomy (NCBI): domain Eukaryota; kingdom Fungi; phylum Basidiomycota; class Agaricomycetes; order Agaricales; family Omphalotaceae; genus Neonothopanus; species Neonothopanus nambi. Next base: position 29,311 of record RCHF01000535.1, on the reverse strand, counting down.
ATCTATAATGGCATTTACTTGGCGTGCTGCCTCTCCAACTACTTCGGCCGGTCTAAGCACCCCCGATCTATCTTCTCGTGCGCTTCTCGGCATACGCATAGCCGTTTCTTGTATTCTTGGCTTAGGGATAACGTGTATCATGCTCACCTTGTACACTTTCGCTACGTTTGGGGACTCTCTGGACCAGAAGTTTCACGCTAGAGTCGACATTGGGATCCGTGTGGCGAGACAGCGAATGGAGATTCCTGGTATCCCGACTTTTGTTTCTGGGCTCAGGGATGCTATGGCGTCTCAGATCCACATGCCTTCGTTGACATTCACGTCGTTTCCAGCTCTGACATCTCAGGGACGTTCTCTGTTCGAGTCTTTGTCGTACATGAATGCGGGTCGGCGTCAGGCCTTTCCTACTGTGAAACTTATGGATGCCCATTCGACCATGCCTTTATCTCCTCTTCTCCCAAGTCATATTGACTATCGAGGCCATAAACATTCTCCTTGGACTGCCTTCATTAATGACTTGCAAATGGTGTGTCAACCCCTTCCAAAACTCATGCCAACCTCATAACCATTTTGTTCAGGTTTTCAACCAGCCCGACCAGCCAGAGGATGCCGCTTTCGCCTGTGTCAAGCACTGGAATCACATTGCCTTTGCGCCCAATGGTATGGAGGCAATCCTTTGCCTAGAGTATCCCTCAAATACAACTCGCACCACGCGCTTAGGCCAAACGTCAGCATCAGACCCAGTATATGCTGTGTATATCATGGACGTCCTCCAAGCGCGCGTCGAAGGACGACAAAAACTCGCTGATATCTTCGGTCCTCTTCCAGAGCATCTTCAGAAGATCTACCTAATAGACGCAATGCAACCGTCCATATCTCGATTACGTGGACATCCTTTGGGTTTGATGATTGAGCGGGCGGCTTCAAATGCATCTCAGACGCAGAAGTACGCTGGTGATACCGGCCCCGAGGTGCGGAGAGGCTCTGGTAATGAGCATCAGGCCCCAAGTTATTCATACCCTGCTTCTGCGCTAGGACATCAAAGGAGTAGGTCAGATTCTTCTCCGCAAGCTACGGGAAGTAGTGCTGTTAGATCCGATGGGCAGCCTGGGACGAGCATTACGGACACACGACATCGAACGAAAAGAGCGGATTCTGGAGGGAAGTCCAGTCGAATAGGTCGGAGATAGCGGCTATTTCGAAATGGAAACCTTCTGCGGTAGCGCAATGGCATAACGTCTATACATCCTCGCACCTATACCCTGGTTTCTTAGCCCAGGAGTTAATATTCATGACTTTGTCCATTCGAGGACAGGATCATGCCCTTAATGACTGACACGTATTCGTTGCATACAAATGCTCAATGTAATTTCCAATAATACAGGTGCAACTAGAAACCAAAAGGGGGATGATTTGGATAGCGAAAACGACAGACAGTATAATGGTAATGAATCGTGGAGAAAGGATATGTCCCATAGATTGCGTGAAGGAGGCGTCAGACGGGAGGGGAAAAAATATAAGAATTAAGACCGGCGGGCACGCAGAATAAATAGACAGTAATATAGTCCAGATAAAGTCCGTGACAGGATATAAAGAATGAACGCCGCCTCAAAAGCAGCAGTTAAACAGAATTTTCCGGCAGCTCGACGGGGCAGTTAGCGTTGGATACTTGCGTGGAAGCGGAATGATGGCTTGGAAGACCGAGGATACCGATATCGAGTTCGAGGCGGAAGTTTACACCTAAACATAATTTTGAATATATCTGAAACGCATAAAGCATAAAGAGACGCACCAGGTCGTACACCAGATTGATCCAATGCTGCGTTCTTGCACGCATCATACCAGTTAACCCCTGCGTCAAGATGTCAGTAAGGATAGTTCGAACCTGCAGCTGACCACTCAACATGTCTGGTCCGAGTCGTTCACCGCGACATATGAAAAGTTCAGCGGTAGCTGAATGTTAGTGAACGCCTTGGCTGGTACGGTGTGGCGGCCCCAGTCGCCTGTCGCAACAAGGTTTTCTGTCTCCGTGTCGAAGATCTGAGCTTTGAGGTGGCTGAAGGTGAGCGGGAGATAGTTCGAGCTCGTATCGACCTGTAGATCCGCAAAGGCAGCAAACGAAAAGTTGGCTGGGGATCGGCTGAACTCGGTGGTGATAGCATCCTTCCACGAGCCTGTAGCATTCCCAAGTGGGGTGGTGCTGTCGAAGGAAAAGCCGGGAACACGAGGGATAGTGAATGCAAGGACGATACCAATACTAATCGAAAGAAAGAGAATTAATGTAGAACGAGGGGACCAAAAGTGAAATACACACATCACGCAGAGCACAAACAGGAAAATGACGAGCATCTTTCTCGTGAACCATTTGCCGCACATTCCACGTTCACCTCTATTCCACTGCTTCCAGATCTCTTTCCGAGCCTCTGACTTTTTCTCCCTCTTCCCTGCCTTGGTCATGTCTCTTAGTTCGTCACGACGCCATTCAGGACCCAATGCCGGCACGGTAACCAATTCAACAGGACCGACAGAGCTAGCAGTGTCTTCACCTTTTGGTGTGCCTGCTAAGGCTTGATAGCTAACCGAAGATTAGAACCAGCGTAGCACCAGAGACACACAGGCTTACCCTTCGTTATTGGTTTGCCCAAAAGCAGTACTGTATCGTGGTCCAGCATTGTTGAAATCAGCGTAAATGTCCCATGCACCGCCGTTTTCCTCCTCCTCGTCGCGACCACCTTTCAAAGGCTCTTCTCTTCCAGGATTAAAGAACGAGCTGCTATTATATCCAGCGGTGCTAGTACGTCCCATATGGTCCATATTACGGGACATTCGATCAGGATTAAAAAATGACGAGGCATCATCCCTGCCTCGATTGTGTGTGGTGCCGGCGAGATTTTGCGTAGGTGAAGGAAAGTCGTTATTCAATGCATCCAAAGAGCCCTTTCGTCCCCCGTAAAATGAGGACACCGTAGACTTACGGTCAGAATCCATTGGAAGACGAGAGAAACGAGGGAAGCGGTGAACAGGGCCAACAGTCGCCGGTGTGAAATCGTCGCTGACTAAGCTGGATTTCAATAACCCGCCAGGCTTCTTCTTTCTTTTCCTCTTCCAGTTCTCGAATTCTATATTTCAAGCATGATGGGCTTCTTAAGCAGAATGGAGGGCACTATAGCATTCAATGATGCATGCTTTGGAAACGTGGCACCTTTCCGCAGCACAGACCTCAAAAAAGCGACAGACAGAAAAGGGTGGCACCAGTTTGCCATATTCAATTTTGAAATTGTTCACCCAGGCGACGAAACTTTGCGGTTCAATGCCAGCAATGATATAAGTGTGTGTTCAATGAATATCCAACACGAGAGGCGGAGATTTACATTCAGCGCTAACTGCGTTGGCGATTGAACTTATTTACCCTTCCTTCAGCTTGCATCCTTCGGCAACTAACATTCTCGTTTTCACTGTAGAATTTACCATGAGGAAGGCTATGCTGACAGATATGTGTATTTCATGCATAAATCTACTCTCGAATGGTAGGCGACGAGTACAACTGTAGTAGGTGAGTGAGTGAATTCCGCGCGAGTAAATGCAAATTGTCCACCGTTGTAAAACCCTATGAAAATGCTCGGTGTGCGTGTGCATGTAAAAAGGATTCGTAAAAACATGGTGAACCCCAATCGTGAAAAGTCATAAAGCAAAACGGAAAAAAGGGATCTCCGACGACGACGAGAATGAAGTCCTGAAACAGGTGGCTAGCACCCTCTCATAACCCACGAACAAAAATCAGGATTGCCATGCCACAGGAAATGAATCCGAGCTAAAATCACCCAAAGGTGCTCTGCACTGTGGGCACGTCTTCGCTCTCCCATGGTCCAGCCACTTCCTCAAGCAACCTTCATGAAAAGTGTGACGACAAGTGGCGCTCATAGCGCCTACATCTTTTTCCTTGAACTGTGTCAAGCATATGCCACATTTATCCACGGGAACATCAAGTAGAGACAGTTTCACTTTCACTCGACCCTCTTTAGTTATCCTTCGACGATCGAGGAAGACGCGCCCCAGAAGCGGAGCAAGTCCGGCCTCGGATGTGGAAGGATCGGCCTTCGAAGTAGACGTTGATCGCGACGTATTACCTGGTCCAAGAAAATCTGATACGAGCAACAAAGTCTATAAAAAGGCAATCAGCCAACCGCGGTCCACTGGAATGCATGGGCATCACTTACATCATAGTTGGACCCATTCTGCAAATCGGCGTCGGTCATTCTCGACACAAGAAGATCTAAATCTGTAACATCGGAATATGCCCCACGAGTATCAACCGATCTAGCTGAAGACGTTGTATCCATCCTCCTTACGCGAGGAACCTCGCCAAGCTCACGAGTAGAGCCAGAACTCGGGGCCGCAGTAGAGGTCACCGGTGCAATTAGTGGATCCCTTGAGGTATCTCCTGGGACAGACTGCGGGCTATACCTGCTACTAGTATGAGTGCGATCATCCGAGATAGGTATCATCTCCGTGAAACTCGGATTCCGTGATAACACCAGCTGCGAACTTTGTGTCGAAAATGGAGGTCCAGTTCCAGCACGAGGGCGAGCAATCACTGTCTCAATAGAAGCTGTCGAGGTCCTCTCTGGGGTACTAGCAACCGTCGAGTACGTCGACAAAGGAGTTGCTTCATCGAAGTCAATCAGCAAGCCTTCAGGGCACGGCATGGTTACGGAATCAATCTTAGCATCCTCGTTAGGGGCGTAAGTAGAGTCGATCAAGCCACGCAAGGGCTCCGGAGAAGGAAGCGGGGGCTGAGGTAAAGGTCTGCCTGCGTAGTGACGACGTGATGGCGTATGTAAAGGTGTCTGGGAAGTAGAATCCGAGTCCCCAGAGAACGACAAAGAAGAACAAGTGGGAAAAGGAAGTTGAAGAGGACCCGGATTAGGTTTCTGCGTCGTACATGCCGATGTGGATAAAGCTACATTTCTGGGTTGAGTTAAGTCATACTGTCTCTGAGGAGTGCCCGGGTACGACCCAGAACTTTCTAAACTCCTTGTGGCATGTGAAACGGACGGATGCCAAGCTTCAGACTTCTTATCAGTAGGAGTAGGAGGTAGTGGTGTATTAATTGCCAAATGCAAATCGCTCGGTGCACTCTGTATATTCAAGCTACTCATCTGTCTCGAATCCCATGACTCAGCACTAAGTAGTGAAGTCGGGGGCGTCACCTCTCGCGGAGCAGGCGGAGGGATGTTTCTGGTCCGAACAGTCACGATTGGTGGCCCTGCATTAGACTGAGTATTGGGTAGAGCCGCAACTGGTGCTACACTACGATTCGCGCTCTGGCCTTGTGGCAAAGGAGTGGGCCGGGGTCGTGCGGGCTTTTTAACCGCGGGGAAGGGTGTTTTTTTGTCCGTGAGAGGAGGAAGAGGCGCTGGTTCATTCGCTAGTACCGGATTTTGAGTCGGCGAAGGAGTGCCGGAGTCTGGAGTGGGCGGGTTCGTCATCGATTCGATGGCTGACATCAAGCTGGTGGGAGGATCTTTTTCTATTACTTCCCATGAGTCCAGGGCCTCAAAAATTCTCTCTTTTCCCTTGAACGACCCCTTTCTGTCCGTCTTCGTCAAAGATGTGCATGACGGATTAGATAAAGGGAACCGGAAGAAGGAATTGCTGGACAGAGAGGTAGTGCTCCTGAAAAAGGATGACGAGTTTCGCGACAACGAATATGGGGATGATGGATGGGCAGAAAGAGCCCGCTCTTGCATACCCAAGTTTCTGTGCGGGAACAAAGTTCTTAAAGGAGATAAAGACAGGTATCGTCTTTTGGGTGGAGTAAAGGTTGTAGGCGTCGGAGGTCCGTCACCTTGCTCAGAATCTAGGTCGATGGCTTCTCGATTAGGACTTCGTCCTCTGTGCAGTTCAGTGAGAGGTGACTCAGAGAACTGAGATCTCTGCGTTGAGATCTCTTCCGGTTCCCTCTCGACTACCTCGAGAGATCCGTCAGAGTCACTATCAGAAGAAGCATCGGGAGATCGTCGTACTTCGCTGGGAAGAGGGTGGGATGGTAGCTCCAAAGGTGGGAGAGAGTTGGATGGCGCTCTGGAGCCAGGTTGGCTATTTTGAATGAGAGGCAAAGTGGAAGTACTGGGACACACAGACAAGGCTGGTGTCGATATGGCTTCCCAGAAAGTAGGTGGAGGATAATCAGGTATGTCTGTTTAGCATGTATTAGTGATATGTGACGAATCATTGAATGTATCATTTATCAAGACATACCGTCAGAGTATTCGCCTTCTCTAGCAGGTTGATTGTTAGCTTGGCGAGAGGTGTTCCGGGCCCTCCTGTCGTTAGACCTAGGCTGAGGCAGTCGAATTAATTTTGGGCCAGTATTAAACCTAACATCCTCCTCCTTTCGGGTATTCCTGTCTTGCCTCGAACCCTTGCTCTTCTTCGGCTTGGCTTGTCGAATCCGTCCGGCGTTGTCAGGCGGAATCAAAGTTACTTGTCCATGATGGCTAATGGTATGGGTAAGGTATGGTGCAATGTTAGCTGCGTCCGCTCTTTGAGGAGACATTTCGAGTAGTATAGCTCGTCGAGAATGAGCAAGGCAGCTGTGCTGAACAGAGCCTTAGCGCGCGCGACTTTGGTGAGGCTTGGAGCGATCGGATCCGTGGGAACATCTGGCCAAAGTCGTGATCACGTGAGCATTCGGTAGTCGCCGTGATATCAAGCCAAAGCTGTGTTTCTTCTCCACATTCTCCGTATTTGAATTTGAATGGGGGCTATGTAGGTAGATGAGGACACAGGCTATATTATAGAGTATAGTCTACCATTCTATGCTTTCATGTATCCCAAAGCTTAGCTAGGGCTATATGTAAACAAGTCTACGTTTTAGATAGCTGCACTTATTCATTTCTGGATTATAGATTTGGTAATTTGCCCTGTTTAAAGCTTGACGAAGCGCAGAATGATAATTGTCTTTGGAGAACTTCTACAAATAATGTTCCTACGTGTCCCGACTCACTAGATTATCAAAATCATTTCACTGCGGTTGATCGCGGGACTTTATCTTAGCATGGAGCATTCGTCACTATTACTCTCAGGCTGGATAAAAATACAGGCCTTAGTACACTACACGAAGCACAGACAACGGTAGCGAATAGATAGCGTTCTCAGTCGGAGACATTATTGCTATCTTTTTTAATCAATAATATCTAGCATCCCATGATTTGCCCATGATGAACCGTGATAAACACTAAGAACCCTAAAAGTGCAAAAAGGCACCGAAGTAAAGGGTTTTTGTGCAATCTACACTCGGGGAAGGAACTGTCCACATACCACCCGAGTTAGTGCTCCCTCGCCAAGATCTGGCCAATCATTTGTATTGGTCCGTGAGTGAACTCGTACATAGTCCATGTATTTCCGAGTCTAAGCATCGGCGGTACAAGTTCGACGGTATAAAGTAAAAGCATCCCACTACGGTACATTCGAGTCCCAGCTAGATTCCCAATACGTTGCAAATCACAGCAATAGTAACACGAACCCGATGAAATTACATGGAGATATACTAATAGTTGACACGTTTGCTTTCTTTTTGAGGTCTGTTCCATCCCGCGGTATACCAGGAGGTCTTATGGTCAGATATACATGTGTTTACCCTCTTTTTGGATGCTGTTCCATCCACGCCGCCATAGAGTCTACCATTGGCCAGGGTAATACCGCACTGTCTGCGAAGTATCGCTTCGACTCCGATCTCGCATTTTGAACGACGTTAAGAATGAACGGATCTCGAGTATGTTTCTGGAGTTCTCTGATATAGGTGTCCTTGAACAGTTGGGTCTCTTGGGGATCTCGCTTTCCAAAGGGACCTACACGACCGAACCACGAGGGATAGCACACAAGTGCCCATAGGGGAACTGTCATCGACATTTCCCAATCAATAACGGATATGATCCTCCCCGCGTTCGGGCCTTCCGTGGCAAATATTATATTCCTGCGGTAATCAAGATATGCATCAGCTGCTACTGGTTTAATTAGAACCAAGAGAAAAAAAGATGTATAAATACCATGGGTTAAAGTCCATATGGGCCAAGACGAAGGGTCCAGTGGCGTAGCGGTCAAGAGGATCTTCAATGGTATCTGCGACGCGGTCCCGCAGCTGAGGCAGTACCTTCTCAGCAAGTCGCCACCTCGCACCACCATCGGTCCGAAACTTGTACGTCGACTGTGCGAGTTCAGGCAGAATATCCATGAACTCAATCTCATCTGACAACGCCGCCCTCAACCAAGCAGCCGATGACTTCCACGGTCCGCGATCATATCGACAATGTTTCTTCCGCGCAGCGGACTCGTGCTTGCACCAGGTGACCGGACCTAGTTCGTAGCAGTGCGGTGGAACTGCGCCTCGCTTGAAATAGATCGACCCAATACAATCAAACTTGAGTTTTGAAAGTTCGAGGACGATATGTGCATAGTCGCGGATAGTCCTCAACTTCGTCTCAAGAGAAAGATCTTCCCATATGGAGCTATTCACGTCCGCGCCCTCCGTCTGCCAGTGGCGCACGTGAAAGAAGGAAACACCAAAGTCACTACAAACGAACTTTCGCATAATCCACGAAGCGAATGCTCACGAATGAGAGTATCGAAAATGGCTGTCCAATAGCGTTGTCTCGGGTGGGACAGTAGCCGTACACGATGGGTACAGGGATGTTTGTTCTGGACCTGACGAATGTCATGGTAGCTATCTAAATTAAGTCTCTGATTAACTCCGTCCAAAGTTCGAGATAACATGATAGCTTACCTCGGATTCCAGGCTGATGTCTGACCGTGTCTTGTCATCTCTCGACACGCGAGCAACAACTTTCGCCGGTATAGTCCCTCGAAGATGGTCTGGCACATTAAGGTGGAGCAAGTAGAGCTTTTGTCACAGAAATGGTGAATGAACGCTGTAAGTTGATGTTCTCAACATAGAAGAAACAATACACGAACCTCGTTATACGTTCCCAGACGAAATGCCTCCTCCGGAGTTGCACATGTGACGCCAAAGAGGTGCTGAATCACCCCAGCGAACTGAGTTGTGTCAGGAATCGATGTGGGCTTCCTCCCCTCCCGCAACGGATAGTTGAGCACGCAAGGCACTTCAAGACTAACAGCACCACCAGCGTTGGTCATGACGTACAAGATTTCGTCGCGCTTGACGAGAATGGGTTAAGTATGGAGAAGAATTTGGGTCCTGTGCAGGTGCTGCCGATTAAAAAAGAGAGGAGCGCCACAATACTCCGACCAAAGAGCAGGGGCTTAAGAAGTGAGTGGTACCACCTATATGACGAACAAGAGTGTAAATAAAAAAGAAGGTTGGGGGCCAAGGGGAACCAACATGAGGCACAGACTCGATCATGCTCGCATCCGGGGACAATATGATATCCGTTGGAAAACAAGGGAACTTTGCGAACTTTGCGTAGATAGGTCCCATACAAGGCAAGCCGTTGACTAATATCTTCTCAGAACCCAACAATCTGCGATCTGGAATTCTTCAAGGAGAGATCCGAGACTAAAGTTAGATCCTATACCATCATGTAAGCAGCATGAGAAGCCAGAAGAGACGGCCGAATAGTATGTAAGTACATGGAACTTGAGAACTTGACGACACCTTTACCTTGTGCCTCCCCCGGCACGTGTAGACCCTCGAGTCGGCATTTGCCGTCGGAAATCGCTGAAAGGTCACTGGCTCAGGCTCAGAATGAGATCTCGATGCTTTACAGTCGACTTGCAGAACCTGATTGAAGTACCCAATGGATGATCCCCGTCTTCTATGTAAGTAATAGGTACTTCCTATTTCCTTAAAACCACAACGCAGGTGCACTGCAATTCATTACATGTTTGTCCAGGTGGACGCAAGCTGCAGTTCTGGAACATTAAGACTTAATTAGTTCTGTCTTCGCCACTTGGAATAGTCACATCGCTTACTTACCCATCAAGATCCTATCATACATAAGTGCTAGTATTTAGCACGAGAATCGCTTCTTCACCCTCCCGAGGATGCCTTACTCTTTCCGAGTTGAGGCAATCTAATCCAGATTTTGTCAGATAGAACGGGACACCTCAAACCCAAAGCGGCTTCAGGCGGTTCCGCCACAGAAAAGAATCTGTAATGAATGAACAGACTAGTGAAGCTCGATCATCATCAGCCACGATCAAGGGTTGCGGTATAATAACACGGCCGAGGTGGGTTTGCATTTGGTCTGGGAAGGACTCACTAGTCAGAGAAGAGCCACGATCAGGGAACTCGAGATGCATACATATGTCAAAGACTCCGTGAAATCGGCAAAACGCGAACCTATGAGTAATTTCATTGAATAGGTATTGACATGAGTTCATGTATCTCCCGAGTTCGTGCACACGAGTTCGCCAGAATCCGCGGCCGATTATCAATACAAAAAGTACTTACCTTCTGAGGCTTGCTCCTGTCAAATCGGCCTAATCACTGCGGGAAAGATACAATGCATTAGAACTTATACCAGCATCATYTTGACATACCGACATACATATGACTAGAAGAACTATCAAGTGTCAAACTGCGGCCTATGCTGAATGTAGAGGTGAGCTATCACACGCTTACACTGTGAATACGGCATACGACATATCTCATCTAATAGTATTGCAAGGTTTACATCCATATGCATGACCGCTGACAACTCTTTATCATCTTGGCGCATGGTAGGTCCAATGCATTTGACTTACCACTTGACGTCCTTCCTTCCTATCATGGTTTCCTTCTGCCAGCGGGTCCATTTCACTGATTCATTGCTCTTTCTCGCCACTTCCATCTGCTCAGGCGAGTCGTACATCCCGCTCTTGCTCGTTCTTACTTCATTATTCAGCTTCCTAGCCCTCAAAGCTTCATGATGACGGAGGTCTGACTATGACGAGGGTCCTTAGGTTTTGCAGCGGCGCAAGGGCAATTACTTGAAGCATTGCATTTGCGAATAAACTGGCAGCCAGGCGCAGAAGTCCTTAAGCTTCGATCGAGCAGTCAAACTATCGGTATCATTCTTCTACCGCTGCTGCGCGTAAGTACACGGTAAGGGTAGAGGGCTGATGAAAGCGAAGAGAAAGGAGATGAAGGGAATAGAAGAGTTGGAAAATGTGTACGCGAGGAAGGCAGGGTTCGAAGGTAAATAAAAGAACGATCTCACCATGTTCCTGTTCTTCGGAGTCCAAAAGCCTTATCGTAACCTCACCAACTGAACATATCTTATCTCATCCCAAATCTTCATAATCTTCATCTCATCTTCGGTCTCCCGTTCGTTCCACCCCTGCTTTCATTCAATCCAGCTCTTGGAAGTACTACGACAGCGTGTTCATCTTTGACCCACCCTTATCCTTCTGCAGTTCGTGAAAGTTCGAAATCTCATCAGAAGTCAGAGCATCAGAAGGGCCCTCGGGAGGTACGGGAATCGCTTTCCTGCTTTGGAGCAAGCCAGGTCTTGATAAAGACGTTTCCTCTTGTTTCGCTTCCCAACCGAAGGACACGTACGATACCTAACGTGTCGGAGGAGCGCGAAACGATGGCTCCCTTGACGTGAAACTTGAACAAGGTGTGTATACGATAAACCAAGATCAACATTCGATTGTATGAAGAACGATCCCACTGCGACACTTGCTGCGTGCTGCCAAACGTTCAAAAGCGTTAAACGTTAAACCCTGCAGTGAGATCTTGCCACTTACCAAGAACTACTCAACCAGAAGCACTTTCATGACGCCTATCTCTTCATGTAGCTATAAAATCCATTAATTCTTGCATGGGTATGATTAGATATCCCATTCGAAGGAAGGAAAGAAAGTTCGATGCGTTTTCACTGGAGGATAGCTAGAGGTCGACGTTCAACGTAAAGAATGATTACATCAGCAATCTCCGCCCTTCCTTGGTCCCCTCCTTCCAATCGCAAACGATTCACATTCACGAAAGCGAAGAAGTTCACTTCCACAGCACTATTGCCGGCCAAATTGATATAGGAGAACTATTCGAATGTTCTGGCATGTCCACACCAAATAATTGCTAGCTTCATTTGCACAATTTACCCGAGTTATTAGGTCAACAAATCGTTGGATCAGCTTAAAGCCTTCAAGCTTGAATATTGAGGACTAAAGACTTGGCTTCTGAGTCGAAGCTCTTTTTCTTGCTTCCTTGCTTGGGAGAGTTCGGCTTGTGCCGACTTGTAGAGAGGGCTGAAGGGTCAAGACAATGGCCTTGTACCATGCATCGGTCTACGGCTTTAAAGGTGAGTGGTCTTTCTCATATTTATCTAGCGCCCTGTCATGATTGTACGCAGTCAATCTACATGCTCTATTTCAACAAGTGCACCCTAACAATAGCCCATCCAATAACCGCTAGAGTTCAAGGGTAGCCACGCTAAACGCTGAAGCATACACTTTTGAAGCTAGGCCTTTGAAGCTGGAAGCTTCAATTGCCACCCAACTTCGAACGATATCATCCCGTTTACAAGACTGACCGGAGACCGTGTGGCTACCGTAGCGGTTCGAGAACTTCTCATCCCACGTCGAACACCTGCGATTTCTAGATTGTCTACAGTCCCCTTATCAAATCCTTTCCAGCGCTGCTCCTGCCCCTACACAGCTGCAGAATTTCTCACTTCGATTTCAAACATGAATCTTTCCACGTCTCACTCTATTGCGTGTCTCTTCGTCTTCTATCCATCATGCTTAGGTCCTGTCAAGGCGCTCAGATCAATGAAATACAAATGCAACAGGTGCATCTCAAACGATACGAATACATTACCCCAAAATACTAGTATCTTTGCTAGTCCCATGAAGCAACTAATGGTGCAAGTTGGGCTCACGCATAAAGAAGAGGCTCTTGGTCAATCCTAGGTATAAGGCACACCTGGTTCAGTACCCTGCACACCTGCACTAGGTTGAAAGTTCTTACATACAAATCCGAGGCAGGCTGCACGTTATTCGTCATTACGTCGTCCCCCGAAACATAGCCTGCAAAGGCATTGATATTCGGCCGAAGATGTCCGATGGGTGCTGCCACGCTATGCCACGTGCTGGGAATTAGGGAACGTGAGCGTCATGTGCGGGTTGACTCACACTGGGTACTGAGCGCTTGAGCGCAATGGCACTCAAGCTAGCGTTAAGCGTCTACCTCTTCGACTGACCGTGTTGAAAACCATCAAAAGCCGTGTGCCGATGGCAGTGTGTACGCATGGCGTCTCGCTCGAGCGGGGAATATGCAGTGCACAGTACGCCTTCGCGTTCGAGAAAGAAACACAAACCAGATGCGCCCAAGGAAGGCCAAAGCAACTGATTGTTCGACCCGGCAGACTTCAGATATAACTGAGGACGCTTGAGATTATTTCCTTAAAGTACGTGTCGAAACTCTATATGTATTGTTCCTTTGTGCTCACGTTGCTTAACGTATGTACATATCGTCGTTTCAATTTAGATTCTTCAAGTTGAACACCCTAGACTCTTACGGGCTTCCACAACTAGTGCTGATGGGCAAAGTCCCCATTCCCTTGTGTCGTTCCACTTCATTTACATGGAAAACCTTCCGTGGACAACTTGGCGCTGCACTTGATTTACTTCATCGCCTGATCCTATCTCCGTCATAAGTGAACCAGCATCCATCAACCTTGTTTCCGACCCATCGCCACCTGCTCTAGACTACACACGCCTTCCTTTCAATGCGAGTCTCATGGAAAAATGTTTTTATGCTTCTAGGTTATAGGGCGCAGCTTTTCGTTTGTATGTTTGGAGTCCGCAATGGTGAAGGTATGCAAGGGAGATCCGAATACCAGTCGCTCGCTTTACGAGCGCTACTTGACTGAGCCAAAATTACGGGTCAACGTGAGCGATATATCTTTCATGAAGGTTCATTGCTTCTATTCAAAATTGAATCTCAAAGTTCATTGTGGGACTACCAGTGGGCCAGCGTAAAGAACGCGAGCTGATATTTGCGCGTGAGTGAAGGTTCCGAGGACAATTATATCTATCTGATCCAACCTATGGCGATGCTCCCGCGATGCATCAACTCCTCGACACTCGTGGCTCGTGCTGACCCGTCGTGACACCCACTGGCGATCACTACTATAGCAACCTGCATCTCAATCTCTATTATCAAACTTATTCCCGGATCACGACTGCGTCTTTGCAAACGAGCCCGAGCATAGCTGTTAAAGGTCATTCCAGCGCCAGATTCTGGCTTCACCGGCATCACGCAATAGATCTTTATCTACTTAACCTTTCTTCAACACTTCTATTCACAGTCCCGCGATTGGGATCAGCGAATCCATACTGTGACTTTCTCTGCGTTCTAGAACTCTCCCTTGAAGGGATTTTCCGAGTACTGTCAGAACGTTATTTAAATGTCTTAGTTTGGTTTATGTTCATCCATTACAGGTTTGAGTGTTGTACAAAGATACGACAGCAGTGGTGAAACTGTGACATTTCCTGCTAGGTACGTATGGATGTACGGCTCGGCTTTAAGCTTATATATGGAGAGATTACTTACGTTGTAGCTGTTGCTGAACTCTCTACATCTAAAGTGTTGCTTCCCGGACCCCGGCGTATCAGCACTTGGTCCCATGCCGGTAATAGACTCCTCCTCCTCCTCCCTAGAACTTCCTGAAGGTCTCTAAGGCCATCCAACACGCCTTGATAAATGCTCTAAAAGCTCTCACGAAAGCAACAATATTTTCGAGAATGACCAAGCTCATCACATAGAGTCTGCCGAAATACCCCCATTCTTCGATGCTGGTGGCCCTGAGATAGTCACTGAAGGCGAAGCCAAGCACAAAGATGTAAAGAGGGCCCATATTTATCCACTTTTGATCACTACTTGGCTTGAGGCTCACTGAGGCCAATATAGGTTTGAGTACACGGTGGAAGATAGATATCAGGATGGCTGGGACTTACATGCAAGCAATCTATTCAGCATGAGCCATATATGCACAAATGCTTGTGCACAGTTTCCAGAAAGGCCGTGCGCTTCCGTAACAGGCAGTTTGATATGGGAAACTTAAAGGTGTAAAGGTCATTCACTAGTCGTCAATTGAGCACAAAGGCATGCAGAGAGTAGCTTGTTGAATTGCGAGGAGCGAGTCAAGGGACAAGGAACCGAATCGGTAGTCTGAATTGATCTACACCGTTTTACAGCTAGATGGCTTGTACGTTAAGGCTTGATGAAAAAATCAATACTGTGTACTTTACCGAAAGCTTGATGTGGGTGGGCGATAGTTAACGAATCTCTTGGAGGGCTTACGGCTATGGGTTGAGAGGGTTCTTGATTTAGAAGCATGATGTATGTTGGCTCAATACATACACGTCGTTTCAGAGGATCTGATACATACAGTTCGACCTGAAGGGTGTCCGTATTCAATAAAAATGTGTGAAACTGCAAGTAATATATTTCTTTGCGAGCAAGACTGGCGAGTCGGAACCCGGACATCAACGTGAACATCCAGCATGCTCATTGCTGTGCATCAAATAAGTATGTCGATATTTGATCGGCTTCTGCCCTCTTCTGCCTGCCTCCTCTGTTTTAGTCTTTCGGGCACCTGATATACCCACACTAGCCATCAAATTAGACGGAACCATCAACTGCGTGGTTCCGTCTAGTTCGACGGCTCTATACCCGCTCCCCCTATACAGAAAAAATGACGGGTTTCGTCAGGTAGGACTTAGAGCTTTTCGCTCCTCAGGACCGCTGGAAATGCCGGATACAGTGCTCGGCAAGTCATAGCGCTTACTCACCTGTTGCCACGCGGCCCAGCACTGTCCACGACGCTCCGCTCGCTTCCGGGCTGCCGCCGGTATGTGTCTGCTCGTCGTCGTGCGCAACGAGCTCGATATCTTACTCATTTCTATTAGAATTATTGCTAGAAAATCCTCTGAATGATATTTCACCTTTGCTTGCTCAAATTACTCACAGAAATATGTATATAATTCATAAAACAGAGTTCATTCATCATAATACTAGTAGTATACTAAGTGATCTACTCCATTAGAGTGAAGTATAAGCAGAAATAGAAGACAGAGAAGGATAGGATGATGTGAAGAACATGTTAAGGAGGAGGAGGAGGAGGAGGTAGGAGCAGCAGCTATTTCACTAAAGATGGGCAGGAGGCAAAAGGAATACCTCTACACAGCTGGATTGCTGTTCGTGTCACCGCCGTTCTCAGTGTTTGCACCACTCCTATCGTCTTCACCATCGTCGTCGCTGTTGTTTCCATTGCCGCCGTTGTTGTTGCCTTCGTCGTCGTTCTCGTCGTCGTCGGTGTCAATGATCTCTTTACTCTTGTACATGGGGGGTAACTGTGCTGCGGTGTTCCCCCTGCGTGCTTTCTTCACCTTCTGGGTTGAGGAAACCTTCTTCAACTTCAACCCCTTCTTCGACCTCCTACCCTTCGGCTTCTGCACATCTGCCGTCTTATTTTCCTTCTCAATACGCTTCTTCTTCTTCGCTGGCGGCTCCACCGTTGACTCGTTGTCTGAGCTTTGATCTTCCTCAGCGTCAGCATTGTTTTCGGCCCCTCTGTCCCCTTTTTTCCTCTTCGATGGTAGCTGCTTTCCCAGTTGTCCACTCTCCTTCAGCTTCTGGTACTCCCGCATTTCTTCATCGACTTCTTGAGCGGTCATTGGCTCCCAATGGCACGTTCCTTGTTTCAGTCGGTTGTGTAGCATTCAGACGTCGTCCATAGACGTGAGATGGTGAGGGCTGATATATTTAGGAGGGGGTTCGCTATCGTCGCCGTCCTTGGAATCTTCTTTGAATGGCCAGCCAATGAGTCGAATGTGGTATTGTTGAACAATAGCGGTACGATATTTGCTGTAGCTCATGGAGATTTCTGAGTTACGAAGGATCTGTCCTGTATTTTTTTCAGTAAATAGTCATTGAAAAGCAAGCTAATAAACTCACGAAGGCCAGCGTTGATCATTTGAACACATTCCGTTTTCCATTCCTGAGAGGTCCGTGTATGAGAGGCTATGAAATAATGGAGGTTGATTAGAATGATACTTGAGTAGAACATAAAGACAGAAGGCTCACGGGCGCCCTGTGAAATTGACCAAAGCTCGAACATTGATAAAACACTCCATGGCTCAACTCTGAGTTGCTTCCTGAAGAAATCCTGTACTTCGTCGCTCGAGACGCTGAATGCTGGGATTGATGGACAATTTGCAGACCCCTTAGTGACATACAAGAACGACTTTGCTCCTGTACGTTTCCAAAGCTTGATAAGCTGAATTAAATACATCAGTGAGCTCATATTTTCTTATGACAGAACAAAGGCTCACCTCTTCCATTGCATGGTCAAATGTATTTTGAACGTCTTGCTGAATGGAAATCTTCGATGTCCGTACGCCCACCTGCTTCAGAGCACGGTCCTCCTGGAGTTCTTGCTTCAGCTGCTCCATCTTCTTCTTGTCCTTCTGTAACTCCTTGTATTCATCGTTCGTTTCAATGATATTGTGAAGCTCGTTGAGCTTGGGTACCATGGCTATATGGTAATGAATCACGTTAGAACTTAAGTACAAGGAAATGAAAGAATTTCGTGGTACATACCACCACTTGCAGCAATGTCCTTTGCAGCGAAATGCAAGAGAGCATTGGGACCAGTAGGTGCTCGCGTACGTTTTGCACGCGATACATTCTGTGCTATAGCCCTCACCTTCTCCATAGTATAGCTATACTTCTCCGTGATCTCTTGAAGTCGCTCCTCGTAGGCATTGTTCGCCGCCTGAATATCCGACGTGAGCACTTGTTGTTGAGCCCTGTTATTCGCTTGACTCAAGGCTCAAGACGCTTTCTCAGCCTCGGTCAGAGGGCGCTTTTTTGTAGGTGCGCGGGGTGGCAGTGTCCCTTTTGCTGTAGGTATGTTATACGATGGGCGAGGGTCTGCAGGGGGAAGGTAGCTGGAGGGAGTGTCGACAAGGGGAGGCTGAGAGACCTTTGGAGGAATGAGGTCATTTCGAGAAGGAGGAGGTGCATCTGATGGAGGCGCAAATGTGTTGACAAATGCAAGTGGTGCGTCTGTCAAAGGTATGTCTGTTTCCCCATGTTCTAAGGTGGCACTGTTATCTTTAGCAGAGGACAGCACTGGGGAGCGTAGGGGATTGTTGTTTGAATGGGTATCATAACGAGAGGTACCACTGATCGAGCTGTTGGGATCCTGGAAGTTGTGATGGTTGTTATAAATGTCGGGAGCACTGGAGTGGTGAAGGGAGTTAGTGGTGCCGTTGAAGGCATCCATAGCATCGTTGAGGGTGTAAGACAAAATTAAGTACAAGATCCTCAGCAGACACCGAAACGTAGGTGCAAACTGTGTATAGAATTGAACATGTACCTGTAAGACAAAATTAAGTACGAGATCTACAAAAGATCTATGAGTAAGGAAACAGGTACAAAAGTTAAAGTAAGCTCACCCTCAGCAGACACCGAAACATAGGTGCAAACTGAGGGTGGTGTCATCCGACTAGCTAATTTTATGAAGCTCGATTTGCCAAGAGCGATCGAGCTTCGGATGTACTCTTTAGAGACTGCGTGTATGAAAGGGGAAAGGAAAAAAGGTAAGCTCTGCTGCACGCATGGTAAAGAATGTAATGGAAAGGAAAAGAACTAATGCGCAGCTGGAGATCGAAGAAGTTTGTAAGTAATGAGACCATTTTTTGATACGAAAAGGAAAAGGTAAATGTCTGTACCGGATTTGGTACCTAGGTAGCCGCGTGGGTCTCGATCACCTGCTTTGACTGACCGTCAACACTCCCCTAGACCTACACGGCGACCTAACCTGCTAAACCCATTGCCTCCACCTGCTTCTTATGCATAACCGCATACAACCCTTTCGTCAAAATATCCGCCAAGTTCTCCGAAGACAGCACATACTCCACCTTAAGCTCCCCTTTCCCCACACTATCTCGAAGGAAATGGTAACGGATATCGATATGCTTCACATGGGCATGGAATTTTGGATTTTGGGAGAGGGTGATGGAGCCTTGATTATCGCCTCGAAGTATACAAGGGAAGGAGATGCCATGTCCAACCTCGGACAAAAATTGATGAACCCATTTGGTTTGCTGAGTGCCCTTAGCTAGGGCGATGTACTCGGCCTCTGTAGTAGATAACGCAACAACGTCCTGATGCTTAGATGCCCAGAAGGTCGGACCCCCAGCCATCATGGTGAGAATTCCTGAGGTTGATCGGCGTGTATCTACACAGGCAGCATAGTCAGCGTCAACGTAGGTGATAGGGTTCAAGCCAAAAGGAGAGTTGCGTCGATATGTGATACCATAAGACTTGGTGCCGATGAGATACTGTACAAGATGCATGAGTGCATTCCAGTGAGCACGACCAGGGTTCTGAGTAAAACGACTGAGGAGGTTCGATGAGAAAGCAATGTCCGGACAGCATGTGGCCTGGCCAAACTGGATCGCCCCGAGTATCTCAGCGTAAGGTTTGTCCTTCATGAAAGCGATCTCCTCCTCGTCTTTAGGCGATTGAGTGACGGACAACGCGAGACCTGGAGGGAGAGGAGTAGACTTCGGTTTCATATCCTGTAGACCATGCTTGAGGAAGAGCCGATCCCAATAGGCTTCCATCGACAACGTAGCAGTACCTTTTTCATGATCATGAGTAAGGCGCATACTGAGGGCGAACTGCACGCTATCCGTCTCTTTAATCCTATATGCCTCCCCTATCTCCCGTTTCGCCTTGTTCATCTCCTCAACAGATGACGTCCCTCCCAAGGTGTCATCCGTATAGGTTCCCGTTATCATCTCCCCTAGCTCCGACACCCGGCTCCTAATGCACTGATCTGCCTGCGACCTCCTGTACCCCAATTCCCGATATGTCCCGTCCAACTTCTTCCACCAATTCCTCCCCGCTTGCATGGTTCCGTAGATGGACTTGTTCAGCTTCATTACCTTCCCACTTCCTCGTCCATCATACCCTTCAGGTGGCCACACATAAATCTCTTCTTCCATATCCGCATTGAGGTAGGTGGAGGCGAAATCGATTTGCCAAATGTGATATCCTAGGACAACCCACAAAGCAATTAGCATTCTTAAGGACTCGAATTGCATTACCGCCGCGAAGGTCTCATAATAGTCCTTCCCCTCCGTTTGCCTTCCTCCATTCACTACCAACCTTGCTTTCTCATCAACTATCTCTCCATCCCCATTCAACTTGTGCGCGAATACCCACAATGGTACAAGGATCGTTGCATTCGGAGGTGGGTCCTGCAACTCACCGAAGATGCTGAACTCATCCATCCTCTGCTTTTCCTTCTCAATCGCTTTCTCCCACCTCTCTGGGTCTTCCATTGCCTTTGCATAACTCTTAGGGACCGGAGGAATCGCCATAGCTACCAACGCCACATTGAAATCACAATCGACCTCTCCCAGACTATCCATCACCACCACTAAGTTCGCCCGAGGCCTTCCTTCATTTAACGCCCAATCTTCCCCAGCTGCCTTCACCTCCATCTCCCTCGCCTCCGATTCCCTCGATGCTATTATTGCTGAAGACGGCGCTTTATTCCTTGTAGAACGTCGCAGTGTTGTGGGTGCTTGTTGGTGTGTCGTCATTTGATTGGGGACCTGGTTTGTTTGATCGGGGACTTGCGGGGTTAAATCCGAGGCCTCGGTGGAGTTTTCGAGTGTGGGGTAATGATCGGGCTTGGCGGCTGTGTCATTGAAAGGTAAGATATCTTCGTGTTCATCTCCATCCTCCCCTCCTTTCGACAGCGCAGTCCTATGTCCTCTCCCTTCTTCAAACACCACATCACGACTCTGCACCACCTTACCCGTTGTCAAGAACAGCAAATATGCCCCCCTCTCTCCATATCTGATCAACTTCCCCTCAACAGCCCGAGGGTCCAACTTCCCTGGTGTTCCATCAACTATTGTTGCCCATGCACACGATCCAAACGGTCGGAGATGGGACACATCTTGACGCTTCTTCTTCCATAGTTCAGCAGGAATCTGGTTCTCTGTACGGGATGCCGGGAGGAGATTTTCTGTATAGACGACGTATGCAGAGGCAAAAACCCAGAGGAATGGAGGAAGGCCGGAATCATGTAGAAGGGTACGCACTTTGTCAAAGGTGATTTGATGCTTACGTTCTGCAACTCCATTCGCTGCTGACGAATGTGCAGGCGTAAATTCCAGCCTAATACCGTGACGGTTTGCCCATGCTGCCCACAGAGCATTGTTAAATTCTCCCCCTGGATCGACTCGCACACATAACAATTTCTCCCCCGTCTCCTTCTCAGCCATCACACGATAGCGTTCAATAACCTCCACAGTAGTTGTAGCCTCTTTGTCCTTCAGATAATAGTCCTTCGCGAACGCTGTGCAACCATCGATGACTGGCATGGAATATTGGTATCCACCTCTCCCCTCAGTCTGCATAGGCCTGGTGAGATCGGTATGAACGCGTTCAAGAGGCTTCGACTCCCTTCCCACTTCTGCGTCGAAGGGCCGGCGGATCACCTTCCCAACGAGACAATCAACACACTTCCCACTCATACCCATGTCCGTGACACTCAACCCATCCACTAGCTTTCTCTGGAGCATGAGTTCGATTCTGCTGACCCTGGCATGGGCAAAGCGACGATGCCAGGTCTCGAGATCCACAGGCTTGTTCAGGGAGCGTGATCTAGCGGCTAGCGCAGCTGAGGGGGTGTCCTTCTTCTTCTCAGTCAGCCGATATAATTTGTTTGACCCGACACCTGTGAGGAAGTGGACTCCCTTGGGACTGAAGAATTTAGCCCGACCATTTCCAAAGAGGATCTGATAACCAAGTTCGTCAAGAGTACCGATGGAAATCAAGTCCGACGCGATGCTAGGAGCATGGAGAGCGTTTTCAAAGGTGAGAACAACCTCCTTATCACCCTCGCACAGTATCTTACGTGCCTTCCCTCTCCCCACTATCTCGAAGGTGGTATTCTCCTCCGAGGACTGTCCCGTTGCCTTATACGGCTCGTAAGTGATAAAATCGGCACGGTCACGGAAGAAGTGGTCGGTAGCGGCCGAGTCAGCGTATATCGCTCCGGCTACCCTTTGGGAGGTTATAGATGCCATAGCGTAATGTTGTGGAACCTCGCCTATGGCAAGGTTGGCAGAAGGTGCGTGCCCGGTCTCCTTTTTTCCTCGCCACCACGAAGGATACTGACCCTCCTTCCCACCTCCCTTCCTATAGCACTTGTCCTTTGTATGACCCTTCCTCCCGCAGTTCGAACACTCCTTATCATTTCTCGGCCCCTTCACCGACATCTGCGCCACAAAGCGCTTCTCCAACTCCTCAATCCTCGAAACCACCGCTGCATGTGCCTGAGACGTCATCTGACTTCCGCCTATCACAGGGTCAGGGTTATCACGTCCCTCGATACGGGAATACGCAAGGGAGATCTGCTGTATGACAGCCGCTGATGTAGTGTACTGGTTCGACATCGACATGCTCTGGATGACGGTGTCGAAATCTTTAGAGGGGAAAGCGGCAAGGATGATCTGTCGGAAGGTTGCGTCATCAATGGTGTTACCAGCCTTGATAGCGTCCTTGCGGAGGGATCTGATTTCCTTGAAGAAACTTTCAATAGTCTCTCCACCCTTGAACACGTAGGAACGGAGCTTCCGCTCTGACAGGATTTTCCAGAGATCATCCTTTGCGGTGTACTCGGTCTTGAAGGCCTTCATTAACTCGTAGGCGTTAAGCGAATTGGCGTTGGTGATAAGCGAAGTGAGATCATCGATGTGGGCCTCGATAACTCCCTTCGCCCTATCGTTCCTGAAGTTCCATTCAGCAAGAGATGGCGAGGTTGAGTAGACAGGAGTCGAGAGAACTGGTGCAGGAGTAGGAGCAGGAGAGGTGGACAGTGTAGCAGTAGGAGTAGTGCTCGGTACTGGTTTTTTAATTGTATTGTTGATATAACCGTATAGACCTTGGGCTCGAAGGGCATTGGCGATTTTTCTTCTGACGGGTGCCCAGCTTACACGGACACCTCCGTCAAACCTTTGATCCTCAGGAACCTCAGGGATAGGAGGGGGAATACTGCCGTTACTAGCCATGTTCGGTTCAGGATGATATGGGAGTTTTAGTCAAAGCAAAATTTATTCGGTGTTGTTGTCGTTCTCAAGGTTCAGCAGCGGGCGGGGCCCATAACCTGTAAGACAAAATTACGAGTCCTAACGATTTAGGGCTCGTTTTTATAACCGGGAGAGTCTATTCGAGCTCTTTCTGAATTAGGACGGGCGCTCGTTCCGAATTTGGCAAGTTCGATAAATATAGTAATTTTTTGCCTGCTGGTAACTGTACTGTACGTGCTAGATTGTTCCGTTTCTTTTTGCTTCTCCCGCTATAAGTACCCGCTGCTATTTGATTCTGCTCCTTCTTTCCTACTTTTGCTTTTCTCCTTCGTTGTCTTTCTTTTGGTCTTAACCCTCCCGCACTGTGATTCAGGTGGTTCCCGTCTTTTCAGCCGTCTTTCGTCGTGGCGCTGTTTCTGTTCAGCCACCTTTCATTGTGGCGTTATTTCTGTTCTTGCTCTTCTTGGGTATCTCCGCTTGTTTTTCAATGTAAGTGCGTTCCAGCCCTTCTTTCCTCCTTTGTTGTTCTAGCTTATTCTGTTTGTAGCTCTCCGTCTGTTCCGTCGCTATTTCTGCTATTCGGTGTTATCTTTTCCATGTTTTTCCTTTTGCACCTGTTTTTCCTCTGCGATGCACCCTGTCAAGCTCTCCGTGCTTAAATGCGCTCCTGCTGTCGATTGTTCTTCCCTGCTCCCTTTCTGTATCTGCCTCGTTTGGCTTTGTTCAGCTCCTATGAATTTGTTTGAAATCGTGCGGCTCCTCGATCGTCTCGGTGAACCTGATCCCTCTGTGAGTGTCTTCGTGAATTCTGCGTCTTTTATTCGGCCTGTTCGCTCATTTTCAACTTGATATTCAGCCCGACCAGCTCTGTTTCGAGTGTCTCTATTTGCCTTCCGACAGTTCTCTCATCATTCCGTTTTCTATCGCGGTCGATCCTCATCACTTGGGCTGGAACGTCGCCCTTGTGCTCCATCTCCTTCGTTCGCCCTGGGTCACGGATCTCCTAGATCTAAAGACTTGTTCCATTGAAGGTCCGTTGACTGTGCACGGCGAACCTCGACAAACCATTATATTCTCGTTTGGTTCCGGTCCTCTTTCGATTGATCCTTGTGTTGGAAATTGTGATAGAGGTCTAGAGACGGTGTTCTGGCGGAATCCCTCCATCGTAATCCCACTGGCACCTGATGGTAGTCCCCGTAAACCTCAGCCCGTCGATCTTTGGTGGCTTCGTGAATTTTACCAGAGGTTCGTGTCTCCACTATTTATATGTAATTCTTTTTCTGACTCTTATATTGTTCGTAGATTAGCTTGCCCTCATCGAGCACCTTCTGAATTTTCACTTTAATCGCGTTTTACTTGTTCGTCGTGAATCACCATTGCATGCATCTGGTTCATTCTGGCTACTTTTCTGCTGTGTCATGTATACATACATGTTGCTTCTTGCCTGTATCTCCTGTGTTACGTCTGGCGTTGCCACATTCATCCTAATCGAGTTCTCCGTGGTATCTGAGTGTCTGAAATTATCTGTACCTTGGTTCTCGTTCCGTTCATGTATTGGTGTATTGTATTGCAATTCAGTTTCAATTCGTCGCCGCTCGCGCTTCGTTTTCGGGCTTGTTTTTGATTGCCGTTATTCCCACGTATGCTATTGTAAGCCTTCCTGGTACTTATTGTACTTCAATCTACATACCTGCTATATCATGGTCCTCTAACTATCTCGTTGCTTTTCTCGATGGATCCTTTCCTACATTCTCGTGTGTCTCCTCCGACCTTTGCGCTTGTTCAGGATGCAGCTCATTCGGTGACTCTTGGTCCTTTGTCGGTGCGTCAACTGTGTCTGTTCGTCGTCTCGCCTCTGACTGCTGCTCCTTTCATCTAGCCCGATATGAGAACTATCAACATCTTACATGTCCCATCCGATTTCTCTTACTTCTGCATGGTCCCCCTTCGAATACCTTTGCGCGCAGATTTTTCACTCGATCTTTTACGGATCCTGAACGATTCGCCTTACGTCCACAGAGATTACCCTTTTCGTGTTCAGTTTAATCACCAGTATTACACGCAAGAATGTGAAGATGGTCCTTGCATACAGAGCGTATATATATTCTCACCCGGTCTCAATCTATCGCTTTCCGACTTTGCTTTTGTTTCTAAATGGCATACTCCTCTGCTGGCTGTTGCGCTGTCATTTGACGGTTTTCCTCGGAACGCGAACAGAGAAGATCTGGAATCTGTTTTGTCCCTGTTCCAGGCGTTTGTTTTGTTTTTTTGGTTCCATTTTGTTCTTGTCGTTCATTAACTTTTTTTCCTAGGCTTCCGCTGTTTGCTGGGTCCACTGAACTAATGAAGCCAACGCTCTTGGAAGGTTTTTCCGAACTCCTTGTTCAGTGGGAGAACCTTTCCGTTACGAAAAAGGCTTCCCTTATTCACAGCACTGCTCAGGAGTTGTGGCGCACACCTGTTTACGTGCGTATTTCTTGTGACTTTCAGTCTTCACCTGGCTTTTTTGTTCTTGCTGATCACTCTCTTCTAGTTACACCAAGTCCGCTTCGATGTTCTCTTGTTCCTTCCCGATTGTCCAGATGCTTTCCTCGTGCCTGTCATTTGTCACTACGGTCCCCGTAATCTGTGGTACTACGTTCGCTACACGCTCTCGAACTTCCCATACTCCCCACCTTTTGTGTCGACACACCTCTCTGTCTTTAGCCATCGCTATGAGGATGGTATCAGGGATGTTGTTCGTTTATACAGCCCGAAACCTCTTGTTCACTGCCTGCAAAAATGTCGCTCAGAAATGTGTCATGGTTTAGACAACTGTGTACATAGCTTTGACTCAGTTGCGGTCTGGAGTGAAATCCTTGTTGCTGTCTGTGTTTCTCCTAGGGGTGGACCTGTCGAAGCGGCTGTGTCAGATCGCAGATGGGTTGCATCGAAGCTTCGAAAGTGCGTTTCTTCCTTTGACTTCTTTTCTTCCGCTTACTCTTCTTTTTTACCTAGTTTCGCTTGTGTAGGTCTTCCGCTTTCCGATTCTGAATAGTTATAATATTATATTGTTTTGATGGGCTTCTTTCCGCGCCTCGTTTCATATGCCTGTATCTTGCTACTTTTTGCCTGTATTAATGTTCTGCCTTTTTATACATCGTGTTCACTTCGCCGTCTCTCTCCGCGCTCGTGGTCTCCATATTTCTAACTGTTCAATCTATTTTCTGCCTTCACAGGTACATCCCCTCTCTTGTCATTTCAGCATGCCTGTCGAATCCTTGTAAGTTCTGTCCTCTTTCGTTTTGCTTCTATCTTATAGCTTCTTTTCTCCAAGACCCTTAGAGCTTGACGCCCGTGTTATGTCTTATCTGTCGTCTCTCGATATTATTCGGCTTTCTCGCGTCAATAGGCGCGCGCATAGCACTGCAACTTCGTATCTGCGCGCCGCCTATTCACCATCTCACGTATTGCATCCGTTCTTCTCTGACGTCGAACAGTTCCGTGTTCTTCAGGCTCAGACTGGAACTCTTGTATCTGGAACCAGCGCAATCCAGCTCTTTGAGAGAGACAAACCCAGCTCTGAGCTAGATTTATACGTTCCACTGCGTTCAGCTGAAATTGTTGGTTCTTTTTTTACTGCAAACGGGTACTCTTTCGAGCACACAGATGACGTCGGTGAAGATGTTCCGTTTGTCACGGCCTACGATAATGCTGTGCGTTTACATCTCGAGAGTACCGCGGCCCCTCCTCTGGCTGCTCGTGCGGAATATCGCCGCTTCATCTCACACCCGTATTCTGCTAACGGCATTGTCGGTGTGTGGTCTTTCCGGCGCTTTGACAACGAAACCTGTTCTACTCTCACTGCTTGAGTCATTGCGTGTCTTCATTCACCTCTTGAAGTTATACTCCAGTTCCATTCTAGTATGTTTTTCTTCGATGCTCTGTTTTCATTTACTGATTTTCTTATTTACTTTATAGCATGTGCCCTTTGCTTCTTCAGTCACGTCCGGGCTTATTCATTATATCCTCGCTCCACTTTTGTCGATCGGATTTCTTACGAGTTGATACACGATTCACTAGAGGCAGACGAGTCCCACATAAAGTATACCTCTATGGGTTGGAATATTCAAGAGTTTCCTTCTGTGGAATCAACACTCTGACCATCGTCCGAATTTAATATGCTTGCTCCTCGTTGTGTTGGTGACAGTCATTGTTGGGTGGTCACGTTCTCCTCCCTCGGTCAGGACCCGGTAATTCATAGCTCTGATTATCTTTCTCTTCATTCCTGGCGGCACGTCTATCCCGTTGAAGGCATGAGGATATCTTTCTTGATGCTTTCTGCTCCCTGTCTTCCTTCTTCTTATTGTGTTGCGAATGCCGATCTCTCTCCTCTTTCTGATTATCTTGCAGAGTTATCCCCCATCAGGTTTGCTTTAATTTATTTGACGTTCGTTCCCTGTTTCATTTTTTCTTTCACAGTAAAGCCGATGACGTTGCTGCCCTGTTTGCCGGTCGACTTTCGAAGCCTTCCCTTCCGAGTTCCGTTGCTGCATTTGTGTCTGCTCTTCAATATGCGTTTTCATCAGAAAATCCGAGTTATGTTTATTTCAAAGAGGATTTGAATGCATCTGTCCCCTACCGCTTGTATAGCCAACTCAGTACGTTGTTTGTGTGCGACCCCAGCGCCAGAGTGGTATGTTCTACTGCGTGTTTTCTCGTGCTTGTTTGACTAATCGTGTTGTTTGTAGAGCTCTATTTTGTTCGAAACCGATGTGATTAGTCAGGTCTGGTGTGCGTTAGTCATCACTCATCACATTTCGAAAACCAGCGATATCAAGCTGTGGTGTGATAGCTTGCTTTCATTGCAGATGATCGAGATATTTGTGCATCTTACGATGGTCCCTTCTGTAGTCACTTCTTGATATTTGTTGAATACGGGGTTGATGCTATATACATTGTGTCCTTTCGCTACTAGTTGTGTTTCAATGCCCGTCTTCTCCATAAATCCTGTCTGAGGAAGATGCCTGGGCCTCAGGTGTGAGAGTCGATCAAACAGACAACAGCTGAGCGCTGAGTGCTGGATGTTACCTTTAGCCCCCTCTCACCAAACTTAGTCGCGAAGCAGCAAACTCCTTCGATGCCCGATCTTCATACCGTTGCTTAAGTTGTCTCGTTATTCTGGTGAGAATTGTGCTCGTTGCCATGTCTTTTTTTGTGTAATCTAACATCGTACTGTCTATCATATGTCTTTCTCGTCGTCTAGGCTCATTTTTTTAATGCGTTTATTCGCCCTCTCTATATCTTCCTCGTCGAACCTGTTACTTCTCTTCAGTCCGTTGTTTGCTTTCCGTTCCTTGTTAGTGGCCTTGATCTTGCTTTTCAAGGCGTCCTGTTTGTCGCTAACAGTTATACTTGTACTCAGACATCCATGGTTTCAGAATCGTACCTGTGCTACACTCGCATCCATCAGGGTTACACTTCGCAACACCAGTATCGCCTTGGCTTGGCCTCCACTGACAGGATACGCAATCATAGTAAATCCAACATCTACTATGTCGCCGACCCGTATCTTGTCTGGGTTCATTGGTTCAGTTCTGTTTTTTTCTGGTGAGTTCTTTTTCTCTTCGTTCTTCGAAATCTATGTCTCACCCTGCTATTCCACCCTCAGTCTTCTTCTCCCTGTAGTAAACAATGTTGTCGTCCGTGTATGCATACTCCGGGTTTTTGCTGGTTATCTTGCTCAACACGCTGTTTGGGTCAATATCTTTACCAACTTTCACCTCGGATCCTGTGTGCTGTCCTTGCATCGTAGTGAGATAACGGTTGCTCATTTCCAAGCTGAAGTTTTCGCAAGACTTTCCCAGTTCGAAATCCTCTATATTCTCGATGCTCCGTTTAAACAATGCGAACACTTCCAGCACTGCATCGACGTCGGCTTCGAATAAGGAGGATCCAAGACCGGATATCTCTATGGTCTGTTTGAGATATTTCTGATTCGCTCTGTGCACAGCGTGTTTGCAAGTTAGTTTTTAATCTGTTCTTTTCTCTGTGAATTCACTCACTTCACTCCAGCTCGTAATGGTGGAAGATCTTTTTTGACAACAATTCTTTGAACAAATATGTCAACCTCTGCTTGCTCCTCCTCCTCGTTGTTTCCTCGGTATACCAGTCGCCATGTCCTTGGATGATCGTATGTTTGTACTTCCACTCCTTCCTCCCATCCCTTGACCTGTATTGT
>RCHF01000534.1:0-46166 GCA_003987895.1 Neonothopanus nambi | reverse complement strand
GGAATCGTGAGCACCGTCACCAGTGATGCTGGTGGTGTCGTGAGCACTGCTGCGAGTGCTGCTAGTGGGGTCGTGAGCACCGTCACCAGTGATGCCGSYRGTGTYGTGAGYWCYGCTGCAAGYGCTGCYAGTGGAGTCGTGAGCACCGTCACCAGTGATGCTGGTGGTGTCGTGAGCACTGCTGCGAGCGCTGCTAGTGGAATCGTGAGCACCGTCACTAGTGCTGCCAGTGGAATTGCCAGCACCGTTACTAGCGATGCAGGAAGTGTGGTAAGCACTGCTACCAGTGACGCCGCAAGTGTGGCGAGCTCTGTAGCTAGCGGTGCTAGTGGTATTGCCAGTACTGTTGTCAGTGGTGCCAGTGGTATCGTGAGCACGGACACCAGCACTCCCACCACCATTGTATCGTCAGTGTTTCCTACATCGGTCTTGTCGTCGATCCTTCCGTCATCAATACCTGCGTCGGGGCCGATATCATTACCATCGTCTGTTCTTCCTTCCTCTGCGCCTGTGTCTGGATCTGATACTCCATCATCGGCACCTGTATCTGGATCTGGTGTACAATCGTCGGCACCTGTGTCTGGATCTACGGCGCCCACCAGTGGGACTACTGTGTCCGGCTCCGTCTTCCCAACATCTGGCACCGACAATTCCAGCACTGTGTTCTCTGGCTCGTTCTCCGCGACCGCGACCGCCACCGACTCGGGCACCGTCGTTCAGTCTTCCTTCCCTGTATCTGGGACTGTATCAGGAAACGCTACCGACACTGCAACGATTGCCACCTCCAGTGTTGTAATCAGCTTCCCATCTGGTACCGCCAGTGCTACTGCTAATGACAGTTTGAGTGTAACCACTGCCGTGAGCACTAGCGTGGTCACTGCAACTACGATCCAAGTTGCGTCGGATTTGTCCTTTGTGCTGTCCCAGTCGTCGCTTGTGATCCAGACTCTCCCGTCCACCTCAGCCCCGACATTGACTGACCCAGATCAGGCCACAACTACGCTCTCTGCTGCTTCTACCTTGACTGTCTCGGCTCCTCTCAGCACTCCTACCCTTCCTGCAGGACTACCCTCCAGAATTTTACCGCAGTCTGGCTTGAACACGTCCGAGGATCTCGCAGGCTACACGCTGATCAGCCTTCTGTTCGATCAAGAACTTAACTGGGAACTGGAGGTTCAGAATTCTGACGCAAGCAGTCAGATGTTCGCTTACATGCCTGTGATTCTTCAAACCGCGCTGGGGCTTACAAGTATGTATATTTTGCACAAGAGGATGTCCTGATACTAATTCTTTGATTGATTACTAGGTGACCAAGTGAAGACCTGGCTTCTTCAGGTTAACATTCCTTCGTCGTACCAGGGTCCGCAGGATGCCGAATTGCTTCAAACGATGTATCTCGGCTATATTCCTAGTGACCAAGTCAACAATCTTCAAGCTCAAGTCAAGGTTAAGACCTCCGCCTTCTACACAGGTGTTCAGGACACTGTAGCTCAGCAACTCGCTGATCATGTGGACTCTGGTTTCTCAGTCCTTTCTGTACCCACCCCTGATAATGATTCGGGCTCCACCAGCTCTGATTCTCAGTCCGGCTCCTCATCCAGTAGCAAGACGAGACAGGACGCTATCATCGGTGTGGTTACATCTCTCGGTGCAATCGCTGTTCTCGTTCTCGGTTTCTTGGTTTACCGTTCCATCAAACGCCGTCAGGAACTCGCTCATAGGCGTCTCTCTGACCCTGTTAATGTCCCTGGTGCGAGACCTGAAGGTCGTGAATTCGATCAGGACAGCGTGGGTGGACAGAGGAGAAGGAGTTTCTATTTCGCTGAGGATTCTTTGAGAGGATACCAGAGTGATCGGCCTGAGGAGAACACCTATGATGCGATGAGGACGAGTCCGAATGGGATGACGCAAAGGAGGAATGTTATGCCAGCTGCAATCTCGGCGCCTATTTTGAGGGAGAGCAGTATGAACTGGTAGACGAGGGATGATCGACTTGCCTCTTTTTGGCGGTCTTTCGGGTCTTTCTTCTACTGCGATGTGTAACGATCGTTTCAGGCGTATTTTTTCTCCCATTACAGCAAATCTGGTTTTCGAACTTGGACGTTGGTCAAATTTCCAACACGTCCAGGCAAAGGACCCCATTCGTCCACTATATATCTATCTTATATACCTTATCTTTCAAGCCATTATTCCCGGTGTTTTAGCTCTTGGTGATGTGTCATTTACGTTTAACTGTCGTTGACTTTGCACTCCCTACCTCAAACTTGCTACCGTCGGTTGTTTTCTCCTTCCAAAAAGTTCTTTTTTTTTTTTTCTCTTCTTCTTTGTTTGGGTGGGCAGGTCCAGTTGGGACATATTTATATACCGACCGGGCTTGTGTGTTCTCAGTAGATATGCAATGTTAGATGGAAGAGAGGAGGAAGAAGGCTCTGCGGGTCAGACAAACAGTAGTCCATATTCCGATTTATGTCTTTGTCCTTGCTGTCTAATACAGAGCACCCTGCCTCGATTTGTGCTGGATTGTACATATGATTCATGGATACCGTATTTTACAAGTTGTTTGTGTGTCCCCGGTCAAGAAACTGCGAAACTGCATACCGCTATGTAGTACCTAGAGTTGAGGTGTTGGAGGTGCTCGCAAGATTCTATATTAGCGGACAGCTAGCTTCCATGGCCTCCTTCAACTCAGAAACATACCAGTTCATGTAATGGAAAACCTGAGAAGAGGTAACGTGTTTTGGGGAATGAAGAACCTGAAAACGAGAAAACGAGTTGAAATTTGGCCGATTCACTTATTGGGATCCGGGACTTGAACAAACTATAATAACCTATTCATTACATGCCGGATAGAACGAAAGAAGGTATCACGACTACAATAAGAATGCCGACTCCTGCCTAGTATTTTCGTGGGCACAAATCACTTGGTTGCACCTGACGGATATATTGGAACGACTATCTTCCTATTTTCTCGTCTGCTTAAGTGAGAGCAGCACCTGACAGAAGACGATAAGAATCTGCGTTTAAGTGCATGATCTGCCCGCAATTAGCCTGGAGTGCCTTGAAATTATCGCTATCCACATCTGTAATCAAGAAAATCTTTAACTGTACTATCTTCCAGACGAAAAAGAGAAGAAAAGAAGAAAGAAAGAAAGAAAGAAAATAGTAGAATCAACATACATCCACCATAATCAACTTTTTCATTCACTGTTGATCTATCACTGATCGGCTGGCAGTTTGGCTGGAACCAATCATAGGTACCGCAAAGAGAATGACTAGCTTCGTGTACGACCGTACCAGCTCGAAAGCTAACCGTTTGATGCGAGAAAAACTTCGAGCCAAAAACGACGTGTTTATTTTCAAGAGTCCCAGCGAGCGTCACCCCTTGTGCGTCGTGCTCTTCAGCGTCGTCGAAAATGATTCGGCCACTCTTGAGCTTCGCAAGACATTCTTTTACTTTCGTTTGGTCGACGTGAGGGCCGAAGGCTGCCGTGATGTCTGATGCAGAGGCATCTTGCATCTTGTCGATGAGTTCATTGGCTGAGGGTGAGAGACGGGTTAACCTTATGTTTTGCAGGCTCATGAAGTAGAGTTAATGCATTCACTTGCCTTGACTAATAGCCTGCTTAACTATGTCTACATTAGCTTGGGATCCACCATCTCCTAATCTGAACGTGAAAGGTGAGGCCAATGTACCTGTAAATAGGGTCGATCAAATTGTCAAAGCTCGGAGGGGGTAAGGTTACACACCAGCAAAGAAAGGAGCAATGGTGAGAACAGCTGAGAAACGCATGGCACCGAAAAACAGGGATAATATTTAAAACTTTGTAGAGTCCTGCTCTGTAGAGAGGTGTCCGGCACCAAACTTGGGGAGTAATGCTCGCAACTAAAGGGCATTTTATAGGGTGGTGTCTGTATCTGTTAGTAATCACTCCAAGTTCGATGCCAAAAGGCAAGCTGTTCAGATTTGAGATGCCAACAGATATCACTTCAAGTTCGTGGCTGAAAGGCGATGTTTGACGCTGACTGATAAATACTCGGGAGCTTGAAACATCGCGCCTACACAGCGATGGTTGTCTGCTATACCTGGAAGGTGAGCGGGAAGTGCGCAGGTAAAAATATAGCTGATGATGGGACCAACAGGCGGTGCAAACAAAATCTCGAAAGTTTATGTCCTAGACGATAAATATGATCCCAAAATGCCTTGACAGGTAGTGAGCCGCACTAGTAACAGCCGATACAATAGAGCGTATACCACGGTCGACCGATACCGTCAGCTGACAAGCGTAGACTTCTCCGTACAGGAGAACCCAGACACCAATCCCGCAGCACGCGCTGGAACGACGACGATGGCTATATTCCGTGCGCCGCCGCTAGGGTTTGTGAGAAGAGCGGGACGAGCCGTCGACCAGATCTCAATTTTCTCAGTCTCTTCCGAGCCCGAAATCGAAGTGACATGGTAGGCGCGCGCATCGACAGCAGCAGACAAGACGTCTTTCATCGAGCAAACTCGCCTCTAACCACTCCATTCGATCACGGAGGATAGTGCACTCAATGAATGGACCAAGGAGGCATCAGAGTGTATGGAGAGATGAAAGGGTACATGCGAGGGTGGACGTCGCGCCCGGATAAGAGTGATCTGCATCACGAGGTAGCGTTTTTAGTTCCAACTCAAGTCGCTCTACACCCGAAAGAAAGATTCCTAAGATGGATTGGGAAGTTTCCTAGGCGGCGATGAAGTGGGGATGTACCTGTGTCCGAGTCGCCAGATGTGTTGGTGATAGCACCTCCGGAGACAGCCTGAGAGTCAGAGATAGTATGCAGATTTTGTCTTGGAGTGGGCGTTTTGGATTTTTGGTATGATGCGAATTCGGAGGGGAGGATAGGATGGAAAGGCTCTTGTTTCCTTACTACATCTGTTCTCCAGAGTCCCAGTTAAACTGAAGCGCTTGCCAGGTTCAGCGCCGTCGAAGATAAAATCTTCCCTGTCTTGAGCTTCGTGCATGCTTTCATATCATCAATGTCGACGCTGCTGCCTAATGCCCGTTCGATAGCTGACTCAGAGGCGCTCTCCGTCTTGTCGATGTACCGGTTGGCTATGAAAAACGACGGGTAAGTCGTTTGAACTTTGTTTCACTGTTGAACATCTAGACGGCTCACCTTCATCAACAACGTTCTTCAGAGCGTTCCTATTTGCGCTGGATCCCCTGTCTTGTATGTATCTTGACCGTGAAGGGTATAGCTATGTAGAACAGCGGGAAGACGCATGGCAATATCGCAGGTGTACATGGTATATAATTCAGAGTCAACAATTATGACACCGTGAGCCAGGGAACGGAACGGGCGCTAACTGCGCTAACGCCGGGCGTAGGCGTCCCTTTTCTGGTTTCCTTCCTTCCCGCAGACTTCTCGTTTTGAATCTCGATGAAGAAGAAATTAAGCACTGGTATTATGAGGCGCTATCAAGAAGGCGAAACACATTGTGAACGTTCGAGGTAGCGCGCATGCTATTCGTGAGTATACTCATTCACTTGTAAGCTACGAATGAGTCTTATAACATCCTCGCAGAAGTCGCCACGGACATTGAAACATAATGAATCAACTCGAGACACTTGTTTACTCACGAGATTCAGATGATCTCTTAATCCGCTTCCACGAAGGTCTAGTTGGTCCTCAAATATCAGAGACAGTATGATAGCTGAAAATAACAATCAGATTAGCTGGAGGAAGGTGTCAACGACTAGAACCATCGGCATGGTATATCTGTCTCCTTTAGAGTTCGTTCCAGTACATGCGTCTGAGAGCCTGGCCTTGTACAATATTACGATTGGGGCTGTCCGGGTCATTTGCCTCTGGTCAATCGCTTTCACTTTCTGGACAGCCTGCTGCCTCCAACGCGGCCTCTTCTCAAGGGGACTAGTAGCTTCGGAAGCATGACCGAATATGCTAGCGCTTACTAGAATATGCAAAACAACAGTTCATTCGCCTTGAATGAATGCATTCATTTAGGGTATTCCCGTTGCAAGGCGTTGACACAGCTTTGCCAATCCATGGCCATGTCATCGCCATTCTAGCTGGACAGCGATGAATCTTAATGTTGATTCATGATGGCGAGTTCCTATGCTGGCCAGTCCAGGTACCTTGATGCTAACTGCTACCGTGTGTCGACATCGAGTCGGAAACTTCGTTGAAGTCGAGGCCTTCCTCGGGCTAAGGGTGGAGACATAGGGAGACACCCGTGTAGAGATGCGAGGGAGGAAGCTGTATAGCCATATAGCCACTGGCGCTATCAAGGTGGTGGAGAAGGTGAGAGGTGGGGGCGAGGATGGCGGCGAACTTCCATTCGCTCAGATGGAGATCCTCGGTGAGGAGGTAGCAATAATGCTTTCCATGCCTTTCGCGCGTCCCAGCGAGTTTCTCGCAGACGATCCCTTCTTACCTTCTTATTTATCTCTCATCCTGAGATTCCACCAAAGGATTGGGTGTAACTTAGGTGGCAGGTGGCGCATCGCACTGATAAATGGTACAATATTCAAGTTGAACGTTGCAGTGAACTCTAATAAATCTTTCAAGTGCCGCATTGATAACTGCACGTTCAAGTTGAACGTTGCAGTGAACTTTTGAGGAAAGTTTCATGGTTCATTGTAGTAGGATGATTTGTTCCTGAAGAATACACAATACATACAGATAACCGAGCCCTGAAAGAGGTTTTAACAGTCAACCTCCTTCCGAGGGTCCGGATGATTTGCTCCCAAAGAATAAATATAACCGACTGCCCTCAAAGAGGGTTACCAGTCTAATACGACTCGGACGTGATCGATTGGCACTTCTTAACACCCCTCACCATCCAGCTAATGAAATACTCAACGCCTTCCCCAATCTCTCCTAAAATAGTCCAATGTGCTCTGTCCTGACGAAATAGTCGTCATCAATGCTCTTCCGGACACCTTTGCACATTGAACGACACAGGCTGCTACCGTATACAGCTGGCCAAAATAACCCCAGCAATCTTCCTTGATGCCTATTGTTTTTAAGCATCCACCAAAAGCGAGGGGCACGAAGATAATCTGGATTGTGGTCGAAGCCCATGATTGATGCCTGATATCAAAGCCCACTGGAGCAGACAGTGAGGGTATGCGTTTGATCACCATTTGATTTCACTCACTCAACATGCTCAATAACAGCCATGCATGTCCGAACACTACCAATACAATGTTTTCTGTACTCCCTTCCTGAGGCCGAGTTATGCTTGGGCACAGGTACAAAAGTACCAAAGAGAATATGACGGATGCGGGTAGTAAAGAACAGAAGAGTGCGTCGAGAATCACGGCCCTAGACGCGTCCCATTGAGTGGTATGCGTTCGAAGGTCGTTGAGCCATAGATTAGTGAGGAAGGTGGACACCAGGTAAGTAAGGTAGAGGGGTTGCTGCCATTTTTTAAAAATCATGAGGGAAATGTAGAGTGAACAGGGAGTCTTCTCCTTGTCCAGGAAGCTCACCAGTGGCAGACTTTTATACTCATCTTCGAACTGAGTAGGCGCACATTCACTTCACATCTCTGTGAAAACTTAGTGGATCGGCGCCCCCCGTAGCGCTTAATACATATTGATCCTACTATACCCCTGTTACATTCGCATGCGCCACACTTGCCTGCGTGATTTGTGCGCGACTGTGCAACCGCGATCGCAACTGCGTGATTCAACAGCGCGGTGGCTCGAACATTATAGAATTTACTTACTTACATTCATAACAGTCCAGAGCGACTTGTGGTACAGCAGTAACTTTTGCATTCCAGCCATGATTATGAAAAGGTCGCTAATGATGGTTACTCGTAGAGAGAGGTGATAGGTATGGGCATAATAAATATACTCTTGCAGAAGGTCCATCATGGTAAGCGAGGAGGTGGAGGAAGCACGACGAAGAGATTCGAAATCCTTGTGAGTTAACAATAATGGAAAGATTCAATCCAATGTATCGTGCTGGTCACGATCACTCTAGTACTCGCAATATTGAGCTAACGCCATGAATTAAAGTAGAAAGCACATTCATTTGAGGGGCTATCTACTTACTTTCGTTCGAGAAACAGGCTGCGTGACGACGCAACGATGACAATGGCAAGATTCTCAACAGGTTCGATCGAGTACATTAGAAGTCGATGACGGGAGGTTTGAACTCCTTGCTCCGAATGTCATTCCACTGGGCTTGGACTAGGACTCGATGGTATAGAATGCGGAAGGAATAGTGCTGGATAAGAGGCTGTAAGTGCTATGTCACAGATAAAATACGGCGTTCGACTTACCTGTTTCTGAAGCAGTCTTACTGTCAGCGATTTTCTAGCTTTACGACTTCGTCTAAGGGATTTGATAGCATGTCGAAAACTTCAGACGGAGAAGGAATGGACTGCTGTCCTCGATTTTGCACTCAGGTGGGATGCTCCACGTGCAGTGAAGGCAGATATACTAGCAGTTAAAGGGCATATGCTATACCGACAACGCAATACTGTTGACCTCTTGTCTCACACGGAAGTATGGGCTAAAGGAAGTGATATATAGATGCGATTCAAGATCTTTTCACAACGAAGAGTATTCAGAACTACTCACCTAGCGAGACAGAGGACCTGGGTGAGCGTAATATAATGGCTCTTGCCAAGACGCTGGAGGCATGTGAGTCCTATCAGAAGTTGGCGCAGAGCCCTCCGAGGCTGCAGCAGGGATTCATGTGTAAAAATCACGTCCAGTGTCAGGACGTGTACGGAGAGCTGTGTAGAATGGTAGCACTGTCAATAGTTACCTTGTGTTCTGTCTCCCATACGAACACTTTCGCTATTGGCTATACTCGCTGTTGAATCGCGCTGTTGAACCGTGCAGTTGCGATTGTGGTCGCCGCGCAGAAGCCGCGCAAGCAAGTGAGACCCGTGCGAAAGTTTTCAGATCCGCGAAGGGGTTTTCGGAGTGCTACACGTTGAATGGAAGACTTCATTCGAGATATTCTCTATACTCATCCTAATAATTACAAGCATTTTAATCTAGGAGAGGACAACAGCTCTCTCATTCAACATATTCAAGCCCAATCTCTCCCTCGAGACCCAATACCCCTCACAGATGTCGCTCTCCCGTCTTTTCCAGGTCTTTCGCCTAAAAAGCGACATGAAATAACCCGCTTGGCATCCTACATAAAGGCCGTCGTGGACGCTCTAAAGTTGAGCTCAGCGTACATTGTCGATGTCGGCGCAGGTCAAGGATATCTCACCCGCACCCTCCTCCACACCATCCCTCAAATCCAAGGAGTCCTCGCGCTCGATAGCGATGAGGAGCAGACAAAGGGAGCGAAAGATTGGGAGAATAGATGGGACAAGAGTATGTCGACTAGGATTCGACACAAGGTCGCCCATATCACCCCTTCTTCACTCGTATCCGCGATAGACGAGTGGATGGACGAGCAAGCGTCCAAAAAAGAGGAATTTCCAATAATCCTCGTAGGTCTACACGCCTGTGGATCACTGACACCCGACACTCTCCGCGCTTTCATCCTCTCTCAATCTCTTCCGTCTCCTCGCTGGACGCTCATCTCCGCTATCGTCATCTCGTGTTGCTACAATCTCCTCCGTCCATCAGACTATCCCCTTTCCCCCTCCAACCCGGTCCTCCATACTACAGCTAGACTCCCCTCTCCTCTCCCTCCATCAGCCTACCACCTCGCAGCTCAGGTCCCCTCTACATGGCATCTCTCCGAATCCCACACAGCCGCTTCCAACCTTTCCCTATGTAAAGTCGTCTGGAGAGCCCTCCTCGCTCGTCTCCTCGATCAAACAGGCATAGACGGCGCGGATGTAGTGAAGAAACAAAGGCCGTTCATCCCTCCCTCTGAATTTACATCATACCAAAAATCCAAAACACCCACTCCGAGACAAAATCTGCAAACTATAGCGGACCCTCAGGCTGTCTCCGGAGGTGCTACTCCTGACTCATCCGGCGACTCGGACACAGGTACATCCCCGCTTCACCGCCGCCTAGGAAAACTTCCCAATAGATGTTATTCGTCTTGGGAATCTTTTCTTTCGGATGTAGAGTCTCGACTTGAGCTGGAACCAAATACGTTACCCCGTGATGGAGATGACTCTTATCCGGGCCCAGCGTCCACCCTTGCAGGTACCCTCTCATCTCTTCATACCCTCCGATGCCTCCTTGGTCCCCTCATTGAAAGCACTATCCTCCGTGATCGAGTGGAGTGGTTAGAGGCGAGTTTACGCGGAGGGAGAGACGTCTCGTCTGCCGCTGCTGTCGCTACCGATGATGTCGATGCGGGCGCCTGCCATGTCATCTCGATTCCGAATCCGGGAGAGGCTCGGAAAGTCGAAACCTGGTCAACGGCTCTCGTTCCGCTCTTCTCGCAAACACTAGGCAGCGCACGGAATGTAGCTATCGTCGTCGTTCCAGCGCGTGTGGCGGGATTGGTGCCTGGGTTCTCTTGAAGTCACTCGCCCCAGTTCTA
Organism: Neonothopanus nambi; assembly: GCA_003987895.1. NCBI lineage: Eukaryota > Fungi > Basidiomycota > Agaricomycetes > Agaricales > Omphalotaceae > Neonothopanus > Neonothopanus nambi. The sequence continues at coordinate 35,678 of RCHF01000534.1, read as the reverse complement.
CGCATGACGAGAATGATTCGAGTAATGTCCCGCACCGCGAGGTGTCGGTTTCGCCACCGGTTTAGGTCGTAGCTCTGGAGACCGTAGCAATCCACCAGACGATGAAGCAACGCAAGGAGTAGTACTCTCTTGTCGCGAGGTGTCCACCAACGGGAGTCAAGCGAGGTGTCCGCCGACGGGAGTCAATAAACAGTAGAACATGGATAGTACGAGCCTTTATGTCAGAAGTCCACGCTTGTCAGCTGACGGTATCAGTCGACTGTGGAGTACGCTCCATTGTACCGGCTGTTACCAGTGCAGTTCACCACTAGTCAAGGCTTAACATTTGGAGATTATACTTATCGTGTAGGACACATACAGTTTCAAGATTTTGTTTGCACCGCCCGTTGGTCCCATCGTCAGCTATACGCTCTTACCTGCACCCTTCCCGCTCTTCCAGGTACGGTAGACAACCATCTTTGTGTGGTGCCACGTTTCGAGATCCCGAATCTTTATCAGTGAGTGCCAGACATCGCTTTCCAGCCTCAGACTTGGAGTCATGTCTGTTGGCATTTCAATTCTGAATAGCTCGCCTTTCGGCTTCGGATTTGGAGCGATTACTAACAGCTACAGACACTACCCTATAAAAGGCCCTATAGGTTTGACCACTTCTCCCCAAGTTCGGTGCCGGACACCTTCCTATACAACCTATACAGAGCAGGACTCTACAAAGCTTCAAGTATCTTCTTTTTTTGCAGTACCATGCGTTTCTCAGCTGCCCTCGCTATTGCCCCTTTCTTTGCCGGTGTGTAACCTTGCTTGCCCCCTCCAAGCTTTGACGATTCGATTGACCCCATTCACAGTTACATTGGCCATACCTTTCACGCACAAATTAGGAACGGGTGGATCCGAAGCTAATGTAAAGATAGTTAACGACGCTATTACTCAAGGTAAGTGAATGCGCCAACTCTACTTCATGAACCTGGATACCATTGAGTTAACCCATCTTTCATTCTCAGCCAACTCACTCATCGACAAGATGGAAGGTGCTTCCGCACCAGATATCACAAATGCCTTTGGGCCCCACGTCGACCAAACGAAAGTAAAAGAATGTCTCGGGAAGCTCAAAAGCGGCCGAATCTTCTTCGACGATGCCGAAAACCACGACTCAGAAGGCGTGCGTCTCGCTGGGACTCTGGCAAATAAACATGTCGTGTTTGGGTCGTCGTTTTTCTCGCATCAAACGGATACTTTCCGAGCTGGTACGCTCGTACACGAAGCTAGTCATTCCCTTTGCGGTACCTATGATTGGTTCAATAAGCAAAATTGCCAGCCGGCCACTACTAGAGACAATGCTTATAATGGCTGTATGTTGATTCTCCTTTTTCCTCTGTCTTTCTTTTTTCTTTTCTTTTCTTTTCTGTCTGGAAGATAGAATGGTTGATAACTTATTTGATGACAGATCAAGATAGTAGTGATTTCACGACACTCAAGAATAATTGTGGGCAGAACATGCACCTAAACGCAGATTCCTATCGTCTTCTGTCAGGTGCAACAAAGTGATGATTGTACCCACGGACATACTACAGCTTTATGAGAGAAGTTTGCAACAAATGTTATTCATCTTGGAAATCTCGACTTGAGTTGGAACCAAATACGATAGCTCTTATCCAGGTCCAACGTCCACTCTCGAATGTACCCTTTCATCGCTTCATATCCTCCTGCTTAACACTTGGAGGCGCCGAATCTCTCTTGCTTACCCTTGGAGGCGCCGAATCTTTGTTGCTTACTTTTGAAGGCGCCGAATCTCTCCTGCTCGACACTCGGAGGCACCGATCCGCTAAGTTTCATACGGCGCTCACAGAGGTGTAAAGTAAATGGAAGATAGGTATAAATTCCGCCACTGGCGAACTTCCTGAACAACGGGAAGACTCACTGTTCAGTACTGCATTTCCATGACGTAGGCTCGTGACCATATTAAGCGTCCTACATGTAACGTTTACAAAGATCCATCAGACGGCGCTCACAGAGGTGTAAAATGAATGTTTGAAGATGTGTATAAAGTCCGCTTTACGAGCTTCCTGAACAACGGGAAGTCTCCCTGTTCACTTTTCATGTCCTTTATGACTTCTAAAAAATGGCAGCAACCCCTCTACCTTATCTACCTAGTGGACACCTTCCTCACTAATCTATGGCTTGACGACCTCCGAGAGCGTACTACTCAATGTGACACATCTCGGGCGGCAATCCTCAATGCCTTTTTCTGTGCTTTACTACCCGCATCCATCGTACTCTCTTTGGTACTTTTGCACCTGTGCCCAAGCATAGTAACTCGACCTCAGGCAGGGAGTGCAGAAAACATTGTATTGGTAGCATTCGGACGTGCATGGCTGTCATTGGGCATGTTGAGTAGGTGCAATTACATGGTGATCTAATGCATACCCTCATGACTGTCCGCTCCAGTGGGCCTTGATATCAGACATCAATCATGGGGTTCAACCACAATCCAAATCATTCTTGTGCCCCTCCCATTCGGTGAATGCTTAAAAACAATGGGAATCAAGGAAGAGTGCTGGGGGTATTTTGGCCAGCTGTATACGGCAGTGACCTGTGTCGTTCATTGTGCAAAGGTGTCTGGAAGAGCATTGATGATGGCTATTTTGTCAGGACAGAGCGCATTGGACTATTTCAGGAGAGATTGGGGGAGGCCCTGAGTATCTCATTATATGGATGCTGAGGGGGCATTAGGAACTTGTGCCAATCGAGCACATTGTATCAACCGCTGGCAATTTTGTATTACCTATATGTATTGTGTATTTTTCGGGAACAAATAGGACCGTAATGAAGATCATCCTACTACAATATGGACCTTGAAACTTTCTCCAAGAGTTCACAGCGACGTTCACCTTGGATGTACAGTCATCAGTACGACACCTGAAAAATTTTTAGAGTTCACTGCGACGTTTACCTTGAATGTGCAATTACTTATCAGTGCAATGCACATTCTCGGAGTTCTACCACCTTACACCCGATCCTTTGATGAAATCTCAGGATGAGAAAGAGAGCATCAGTTTCTGAGTTGCTCACCTCGAGAGTTGACATCTGTTGGGAAATCTGCCAGAGCTAGATTGCGAGGAGTAAATACGATGGTCCAAGTGAGTTGGAGAGTCGCCTATGGCGAGCTGGGTCGTTCCACCGTCATCCTGCGGCAGTGCTATTACATTGATCCTGTGCGGGGACAGAATCTGAATTTGGTACAGGCTTGGACTCGGGCTCATGCGCTGGGAATGGAGATGAAGATGAAGATGTCGTAGGAGGAGGTTCTCTAAGAGCGTCCGTGGAGTGTAGGTATATACACATGTTGGTGTTCCATTTACATTTGCCGATTAGGAAGTAGAGACAGAAGTTCTTGCCACTGATGTTTAAAGGACGGTAGAGGCTTATTGGCGAAAGGGGAGTCCAAAAAACATAACAAAGAGCTTGCCTCGCGTCCCCAATGCTCTTTGCATCTGGCGCATGATAGAATGTGCACTTCATCCCGCGATTACACCCTCGATGATCATAAAACCTGCAAGCAGTAGCAGTGCCAGAATAACATGAGCCACCTTGCGTCGAATCTTACTCGACATACTCTTATCCCATCTATTCTCCCAATCTTTCGCTCCCTTTGTCTGCTCCTCATCGCTATCGAGCGCGAGGACTCCTTGGATTTGAGGGATGGTGTGGAGGAGGGTGCAGGTGAGATATCCTTGACCTGCGCCGACATCGACCAATGTACGCTGAGCTCAACTTTAGAGCGTCCACGACGGCCTTTGTGTAGGACGCCAAGCGGGTAATTTCATGTCGCTTTTTGGGCAAAAGACTTGGAAAAGACGGGAGAGTGACATTTATGAGGGATATTGGGTCTCGAGAGAGAAATTGGGCTCGAACGTGTTGGATGAGAGATTTAGAGCTGTTGTCCTCTCCTAGATGGAGATGCTTGTAATTAATGTAGAGAATATCTCGAATGAAGTCTTCCATTCAAAGTGTAGCATCCTACAGAGCTAGCCTGGCAAGCCGATCTATGTAGTCCACCGAAGATACATAGTCGTTCGCTGGCCAGAAAAATCCGAAAAATAGAAAAAATAGAAAAAAAATGAAGACAGTGTCTAGAGCAGTGCTGAAGCTTACAGATGTATGAATTTAGGACTGCAGCTATTTTCTCGATGTTTTTTTGTCTGTGTTCTCCCCTCAAAGTTGGGGGGAAATCGGCAAGCTTGACTACGGGTGTCACGTGGGTGGCCTTTTAAGTCGGCATCAAATTGATCAATACATCACGCGGGCAGTGCGGAAAATGCTCGTAGTAGGAAACTGTAGTAGTTGTACCAGTGTTAGTAGATAGTGCCCGGGACTCCCAATGATGGTTCTACCTTGGACTCTGCGCCTTGAGCTCGGCCATCGTCGGGTCAACGGGTCTGGGGCTGCGATTGGTGCCGCGTCGACCTGCCCCAGGAGCGGCGTTTCTGTCTAGGGACCGTGCCGTAATACACTTCCTTCTTCCTTCCTTCCTTCCTGTCGGGTATGGTGTGACCGAAAGTCCGACGTGAATCCCCAGCGACTTCTTGCGCGCCTGTCGACTGGGTGGCGCTGAGGTTCTCGAAACCCTCCATTTTAATCCGGACCACGTGATATATAGCCAATCAGAAGGCTCGTACAGCACAGCTTTTGGACCAGAAAGTACCCAATCTTATCTGGACGGAAGGCATCTGTGGTATTTCAAGGGTCCTCTGGCATATCGGCGCCAAAAAAATTCAGCTCATGATCAGTCGACAATTCAGTAACCAGTTGACTATATAACCATATAACCATCAAATCAGTAGACTAGGCATTAATTCAGTCAACTTGCATCAATGGCTCAGCCATTGATGCAAGTTGACTGAATTCCTTCGATTGGCTGGCGAAGGAAGTTCCCGTGTTACAGCACGGAAAACATCTATAGGTTCGGATTTGGGTTCTTGGTGCATGCCTAGTCAAAGGGTATAAAAGTGCACTCAAGCCACCACTGGTGGAGCACAACAGAAAGCTCCCCAGTGTTCGTCCACTTTGCGTTTTCATCATGGATTCTACAAGATGGCAGCGCCCCCTATATGTTACTTATCTCGCAACCACCTTTCTCACTCTTATATGGATCAATGACCTTCGAAAGCGCGTTACGCAATGCGACACGTCTCGGTCTGCAATCCTCGACGCCCTTTTCTACGCACTGGGCTCCTTATCCATCACACTCTCTTTGCTGCTCTTGCGCCTGTGCCCAAGCCTGACCCAGGAGGTACGTCAGACTAGTCTAACTAGTACTCAGACCTCTAACTAGTACTACTCAGCCGTCTCAGATTGCCAACCCAACTCAACCAGTATCTCCAGCTGCTAGCACGACCCAGGATGTACGTCAGACCAGTCTAACTAGTACTCAAACTAGTCGTACTCAGTCGGCTCAGATTGTCCCAACTCAACCGACACCTCAAGCAGAAAGCATTGTACTGGCGTCGTTTGGACATGCATGGTTCTTATTGAGCCTTTTGTGTGAGTGAAATCCAATGGTTATCTAAGGCATATCCTCACCGTCCGTTCCAGGGGACACCGGTATCAGCCAATCATGGGCTTTGACCGCAATCCAGATCGTCTTCGTGCCGCTTGCGTTTGGCGAGTGCTTAAAAACGATTGGTATCAAGCAAGAGTACTGGGGATACTTTAACTACCTGTACACGGCAGTGGCCTCTGTTATCCTTTGCGTGAGGGCGGGTGGAAGAGCATTGGATCATTTCAGGAGGGATTGGGGGGAACACCAAGTATTTCATCATCTGGACGGCGATACTGAGGGGCATTAGGAACTTGCGTCAATCGAGTACATCGTATCAGCCGCTTGTGAGTCGTGTCAATATATCGATTACCTTTTCATTGTTCTTGACCTTTGTTTCTGGTTCTAGGAGGTATGTTGCATTGGACTCGCCCAACAGACACATCCCGTGTAACCCTCAACCCTCTTTACCTATATTGTATACAATAACAACAATCGTCGACATTTCTACTTCCTAGAGTCATCAGCAGCTATCCGCTCCAACTTGAAAACAGCAGTGAACATTATGAACAAAGATATAATAAGAGACGCATGCTCACTGATCATCATTCGCCCTTTTTCCCTCCGTCATTCCCAGTATGATACGCGCCTAGTATGTATAGGTTCGGAGCAAGCCTTGCTGGCGTCACGTTCCACGTGAAACTGCCTGATGCAGTAAGAACTTTGTTTGGTCACCAAACAAGAGGTGGCTTGGAACGAACTTAACGCGCGCCTAAAGCTGTAAACCTACTCTCAAACCTTGTGGCAGCCTTGTGGTATGTGCGTCTAGGGTGGGCTTCCTGAACAACGGGAAGACTCACTTTTCACTTTGCATCCTTCATGACTTCCAAAAGATGGCAGCAGCTCCTCTATCTTACATATCTCGCATCTACCTTCCTCACTAATCTATGGCTCAACAACATCCGAAGGCATACTGCGCAGTGCGACACATTTCGGTTTGCCATTCTCGACGCACTATTCTACGCTTTACTACCCGTATCCTTCATATTCTCTTTGCTACTTTTGTACCGATGCCCAAGCCTAACTCGGTCTCGGACTTGGAGTGCAGAAAACATTGTATTGGTATCATTCGGATATTCGTGGCTGTTATTGGGCATGTTGAGTAAGTGAAATCCTATGGTGAACTAACACATATCCTCACCATCCGTTCCAGTGGGCACTGATATCAGTCAGCAATCATGGATTTTGACCGCACTCCAAGTTATCTTCGTGCCACTTGCGTATGGCGAATGTTTGAAAGCAACGGGCATCGAGGAAGAGTGCTGGGGTTACTTTGGCCAGCTGTATACGGCAGTGGTCTCTGTTATTCAACGTGCAACGGCGTCAGGGCAGAGAGTATCAGACTATTTTAGTGGAGATTGGAGGGGGGCTCCGAGTATTTCATCATCTGATTCTGAACGGCGATGCTGAGAGCCATTAGGAACTTGTGCCAATCGAGCACGTCGTATCAGTCGCTAGCAATTTCGTATTATACTATGTGTTGTGTATTATTTCTTGAAACTTTCTTCGAGAGTTCACTACGACGTTTACCTCGAATATACAATTATCACTCGAATCATGTCTCCCATTCAAAACGTAGCAAATTGAAATATAAATTACTCTCGCTCTGCTCTCTCCATTTCTTTCCTCATCACACCACCAGGCCCAGTTCCCCACTGACTCAACCCCTGTCCCTCTTTCTTCCGTCCATGATGTCCTTCATGATGCTCTTCTACAGAACTCATCCCGCTACCAGGTTGTCCCGCGCTGTCATACACATCTGCAGACGTCGCACCACCTAGCGTATCTGAGGCTTGTGTGCTAGGTGGGTACGCGGTCGAGGCATCTTTGTCGACGACAGTGTCCCGCGTCAGGGGGGCACGAGGAGGTTGTTGACCTAGCAAGTAGTTTTGTTTAGAAATAGCTTGTCGAATGAAACGTTCTTGACGTACCCTCCGGTCGGCCGTCGACTATACCTTGATTCGTTCGTTCGACGGTAGTAGCAAAGTTGGGTTGGTTAAGTCCTGACATGATTATTCTGAAATTTCCACTACTCGTATTCCATCCTATATACAAGTTAGATGTGGATAGATGAAGTCAGAGTGAGCTCACCATTGACATCGGAGCGACGTATGCTCCACACAGGCGCGAGACAATTCAGTTGGCATCTTTTGATTTCTACATCTGACGTATGTATATCTCGCGGATTAAGGACCTGCGGCCTCAAAAGACTCGTTCCTTCCTCTGCGCTAGAGACGAATTATCCCGCCTCGACCTCACATCCAAACGAGTCTTCCCACTAATCATCATCAACGCCATCCTCACCACCCACACCATTCTAGTCATCATTGAGGAAGGGTTGTGCGCCTTGGAGAGGACCATAACTTTGAGCATACTGTAACTGTTGTGAGTGAGGCGGGGCTGGGTGAGGAGTAGGGGGACAAGAGGCTGTTATTGCTAGTACTTCGATTTCGGTACTAGTAATTTTCTCCATCATGTCAGCGGTGTCCAGAAGGTACGTCACTAGTAGATATGCGTCCAAGATCATCAACAGACTTTGACCAAGCCCGGCGAGAGATGGTACGTAGATCACCCAGGACTCCAGGAGTGTGAAAGGTAACCGGGGCTCGAAGGCTGACTTGGCACATTGAATGGAGAAGCAAGGTCCAAGGATGGTTTATGTGCAAGATCTAATACAGACCTAATAGATGATTGGTACAAACAGAAAGCTCGTTTGACGCAACAGAATCAAAACGAAGAAAACAAATCTCCCGTCTTTTCCGTCCGTACTATGAGTAAATAGACCCCCCATTTTCATGCCTCCCACAACGTAAAAACAAAATCTGAGGGACGGAACACTCACCTAACACCAGGAGCACTCAGTAGCATACGAATCTAATGTCGACCTAGGATCTGCTGGGGTGCGCGAGATCTTGTGTTTCCGTCCTAAAGAACTACTAGCTCTGGGTTCTGTAGCACCTTCGACAAAACTTATCTTGGAATTTGAAGTGCTTCTGTCGAACCCTTTAGATGGTCTCGATGGAAGTTGAGTAAAGCCATTCGAAAGAGAAGTGGAACGTGGAAAGCAGGAGGTTGAGTGTGAATTCGGAACGGCAGGCAAAATTTGAGCGTCTAAAAGGGCCGGTCTCTTCATATTTTTGAGCGTCTATTGGCAATTACGATACTGCCATGCGTCTTCCTAGCTATTGCCCCTCTCTTTCCGCATCTTGCGGTATGCACAGCTACACTAGCTATATATTTTACGACCAAGATACAAGACGGGGGATCCTGCGCAAATAGGGACGCTGCCATTGTCACGCCGAGAAGAACGCTATTGATAGAGGTGAGCGTCTACCAGATGTTCAACACTGCCTACTGCAAAATAAAATTCAAACGGATCACTCGTCGTTTTTCATAGCCAACTAGTGCATCGACAAGACGGAGAGGACCTCCGAGTCAACCACCAAACAGCCACTTGGCAACAACGTCAACATTGATAATATGAAGGCATGCATTACGAAGCCCAAGACAAGGTTTTCTTCGACATCGCCGAACCCGATAACCCCGGCGGTTTATTTGGGACTTTGGGGAACAGATGTAGTAAAGAAACAAAATCCCTTCATGCTCCCCTCCGAATTAACACCATACCAAAAATCCCAAACACCTACTCCAAGACAAAAGCTGCATACTATCGCTGACCCTTAGGCTGTCTCCGGAGATGCCATCACCGAAGTCTACGCTTTTCAGCTGACGGTGTCAGTTCACCGTGAAGTACGGTCCATTGTACCGTCTGTTACCAATGCAGTTCACCACCTCACCACCTGACATTGGAGGATCATGCTCATTGTGAAGTGAAATCTATTGGCATCTCAAATCCGAACAGCTCGCCTTTCAGCCTCAAACTTGGAATGATCCCTGTCTGTCGGCATCTCAAATCGGGACAGCTACGGACATGACCCTACAAAAAGCCCTTGAGTTTCGAGCATTACTCCCCAAGTGCCGGACACCTCCCTATTCAGAGCAGGACTCTACAAAGTCTCAAATATCCTCCATTTTTTCAGTGCTATGCGTTTCTCATCTATTCTCACTATTGCCCCTTTCTTTGCCGGTGTGTGACTTTGTCCCCTCCAAGCTTTGACGATTTGATCAACCTCATTCGCAGTTACATTGGCTGCACCTTTCACGTACAAATTAGGAACAGGTGGATCCGAAGCTAATGTAAATATAGTTAAGCAGGCTATTATTCAAGGCAAGTGGATGCGCCAACTCTACTTTATGCACCTGGAAACCATAACTTGGTTAACTCATCTCTCATCCTCAGCCAACGAGCTCATCGACAAGATGCAAGATGCCTCTGCATCAGACATCGCAAGAGCCTTCGGCGTCCACGTCGACCAAGCAGAAGTAAAAGAATGTCTTGCGAAGCTCAAAAGCGGCCGAATCTTCTTCGACGACGCCGAAAACCACGACTCAGAAGGCGTGCGTCTCGCTGGGACTCTGAAAAATAAACACGTCGTGTTTGGGTCGTCGTTTTTCTCGCATCAAACGGATAGCTTTCGAGCTGGTACGCTCGTGCACGAAGCTAGTCATTCCCTTTGCGGTACCTATGATTGGTTTGATAAGCAAACTTGCCAGCCGGTCACTACTACAAAAGATGCTTATAATGGATGTATGTTGATTCTACCTTGTTTTTTTTCTTTCCTTTCCTTTTTTTGTCTGGAAGACAGAATGGTTGATGATTTCCTTCACGACGACAGATACAGATAGCAGTGATTTCAAGACACTCCAGGCTAATTGTGGGAAGAGCATGCACCTCAACGCAGACTCTTATCGTCTTCTGTCAGGTGCAACAAAGTGATGATTGTGCCCACCGAAATACTACATAGGCAAGAGTCGGCATTCTTATTGTAGTTGTGATATGTTCTCTCGTTCTACCCAGCATGTAATGAATATATGATTATAGCTTGTTCAAGTCCCAGTAAGCTAACCGGCCAAATTTCAACGTTGAGCTCAGCTTCGATTTACATCGACCCAGTATGTACGATTGACCCATAGGCTGCCTCTTCCACTCTCAAAGACTTGCTCCTTTATATATTCACATCATTCAATTCTAGAGTACGCTTGGACGGGTGTGAATCCGGAGCTCGACGGCAGGCAAGGAAAGTGGAACGGGCGCAGCCGGGAGACTGAACGGTGAACCACCCTTGTATCACTCCTTCCAGATATTTTGGCAGTGCGATCTTGCGGTATGCATAGCTACACCAGCCATACTTTTCACGGCCAAGATACAAGGCGGAGAATCCAGCCCAAATAGGAACACTCTGAAGAACGCTTTTGATAAAGGTGAGCGTCTGCATGCTCAACGAAGATTTTCTTTGACAGCGCCGAACCTGACAAGTGCTTCGGTTTAGCTGGGCCTCTGGAGAACAAGCCCGTCATTTTTGGCCCATCGTTCTTCAGTCAACAGAGAGTTTCAAACCGGCACGATAGTATACGAAGCTAGTCATGTGCGCTTTGCGGTATTGTTGGCTGGTTCGATAAGACGAGCTGCGAACCGGTGAAAACGCGAAGCAATGCTTGGAATGAATGTAGGTTTGTTTTCTCTACTCCATATTTCTTGGTCAAGGGAGCTGGGCGGTTGACGATGTTAATATTTATTAGATAAGGATAGTTCTAACTTCATGACAATTCAGGAGAAGCGTGGAATGAACATGCACTCGAATGCAGATTCTTATCGTCTCCTGGCCACCACAGCCTAAAAGATGCGGTCAAACACCTTTGATATATGCAGCGAGCCACATGCCACGTAGCGTTTCTCATTTGCACTCTCCCTGGCTGACGTCGTTGACGGGCCTCGACGCTTGGACTCTTGCTGACTACCTATGCTTTGGCATTTGTAGTATATAGATGCATCGAGGGGCGCTCACGGATTCCTGCGTCATTTCTCATTTATCTCACATAGAGCTCGATAGTGAGCTCTTTCTTGCTTTTTCTACGACACTATTTCTCCCCCTTCAGGGTACCCTGCCCGCCTCCATCCCGTGCTCTATCGTTTTCACGGGAAGTTTGTCATCGAATCCGTCGTGTCCGTCTCTGTTCGACGGTAACTCGACGCATCCTTCGACGACTCAACCAGTATCATCTGCTTGCTTCTACGCCTCCACCTCACATTTCGAGCCCCACTATGCCTGACAAGGATGGTGTCTTTCCTCCCTCTACGTCTTCGTCCCTGTCCACTCCGCCTGCTGCTCCAATAGATCAGGTACCCGGTCAACTCGTCGATCTTTTAAGCACTGCCATCACGCAGACGCAAACACCCGCACATGTCAGTGGTCAGCCCCCAACTCCTTCTATAGCTTCTGCTACACAAGCTCCTGCCCCTTCTCCCGCTGTAACGCAGCCGCCTCCCTTTGTTGCAGATCCTACACCTCCCTGTAAGTCTTTCTATGCTATCTTTGACACCTTTGAATCTTCTCTTTTGCTGGACATCACACGGCATCATTTTCAGGTGGACTTGAGACTTTCGTCTCCCGCTCTGGTCGAGCCAAGGATTATGCCACCCGGGCGGACATTCTCGTCCCACTGCGCGACTACTTCGATATCCTGATCACTTACAGGAAGATTTCTGGTCGGGGTGATGTTGGTTGTACTCTCGCCCATGAGACCTCTTCGTTACATGATGCATCTGGAGAAGCTTGCCCGCTAGTACCGTTGGTCCAAGGAGGTTGAGTACCACTTTGCCTATCGTAACCGTTGCCGTCGTGAAATGCTCGCGGGCCATTATAATTGCTGGGGCTCGCCTGAACTCGAGTTCATGGATGAACTTTGAGACCATGCCCTCTGTCTTCTGGAACATCCCGTACTTGCTGGTCGTACTTGCTGGTCCATCCCCTTACCTTGTGATATATCAATGCTCACAGCTTGCCTCAATTTTCTTTTTCCTGCGTCTGGCTTCCTTCTGATGAGAATGCGCTCGCTGACGCCGCCTCTTGTTTCCAGTACACCAGGCTCCTCCAGCTAGTACCCCACCTCCCACACAAACCCTGCTCACCGAAGTCCCAGCTTACTGGTATGAAGCGCACGCTCACTACTCTTCATGCGTCGCCTTCTATCTCTTCCATGGCCTCCCATTCAGCACTCAGAAAACCTATGCAACCGGCCTGCGCTCTTACATCGACTTTGTCCGCACTTGCCCCCGGCTTCTCTCCTCGCCTGGACAGTATCTCCCCGCCACCACTCCCGCTATCCTGGATTGGATCACCTCCCTCGGAGACCGAGGACTGCAGCCCAAGACCATCAAAGGCTACCTCGCCGGTGTTCGCTCCCTCATGTCGACGTCGGTTTACCCTTCGACCAGTGTGAGTCTGCCACGGTTCAACAGCTCATCCGAGGCATCAAGCGCTATTACGGCGAGAAGCCCTGTTGTCCCAAGCTTCCCATCACACACGACATCCTACATCAGCTCTCCCAGCACTCTGGTGACCTTGGTGATATCAACAATGCCATCTTCGATGCTGCCACGAAGCTTGCCTGGTCTGGCCTCCTGCGATGCAGTGAATTTACGGTGGCAGACAAGGATCAATTCGATCCAGTGTTACACCTTACTCGTAGTTCGGTTCAATTTCTTCCTTCATTCGAAAATTCTACTCATGTCCAACTTATACTCCCCGAGTCCAAGACGGATCCATTTCGCAAAGGTATTGCTATTCTGATTGCGGCCGTACCTCACCTGCCCACCTGTGCTGTTTCGGCCCTCAAGCACCTCTTCATCATCCAACCCCTCCCTGCTGCCTCCCCACTCTTTGCTGATGCAACTGGACGTCCTCTTTCTCGCTCATGTTTTGTTTCCACCTTGAAGGAGCGCCTATTGGGTCTAGGTTTTGACTCTTCACTCTATTCCGGTCACAGCTTCCGTCGTGGGGCTGCAACCTCAGCTGCAGCTGCAGGTTATTCTGACTATGAGATTCAGCTACTGGGCCGTTGGCGTAGTGATGCGTACGAGCTGTACCTTGACGTTCCTGCTGATCGGGTCCTCCACCTTTCAGCTCGTCTTCATGCGGCTACTGCTCTTGCTCAGCCTCCCAGGCCTCTGGCCCTTCCCTTCGCTCCCGTGTTGGCTTGAGCTTGGCGTCCCTATCGAGGGATCCTGGCGAGAGAGCTTTGGCAACTAAACAAATTCTATTTGTCCCCAAGTAATCCTCAACTTCTTTCCTTTCTCTCACGACGAGCAGCATAGAGTGATTATTACTATTAGAAGGTGTTGTGATCATATGATCTCGATACATTCAAAACGCGGGAGGTACACTGAGGTACATCGGTACACCCACCTGGACGTCGATCCATATCGTCTTACTTATGGAATTTGCCAGTGTACATTTGTCCTAGATATGGAATGAATAGTTCCTGAGTAAACCATCATAACTACTCGAACACTACATACATATAACTTGGTATGAGTCGTTCATCGCCCAAGTAGGACCCAGAACATGCTGGCTTGTAACCTTTGAAATTTGAATCTCCGGCGTTCAACGTTGCAACTTCTGTTCAGTACCCAGCTCAGCTAACACTTGGCTAGCACTGTTCGTCTCATCAAATTTTTCTTCTCGAGTACAGCTTAAGTTCACTACACCAACCCACTATGTATAATTTCCCACAGGCTGCCTTTTCCGTCGCCAAAAACCTGCTCCTACAAATTCATTCGATTCTGTAGTACATCCCCACTGCTTGGCATGAATAGCGACTTCTGACAACCCCGAGATGGCTTTCTTTTGAAGTCTGTTCCAAGGCTGAGGCTCGCGAGCCCTTTTCAAGCCAGCATGAAGCTGTGTCTCAAAGCCCGAAGATATCCATAATCCGCCCCCACTTTCAACGTGTCACAATCCCTAACGGTGCTATTGCCACAGGCACATTAAGAGGGGAGTGATATCCTAGCATCCGGATTCCGTCGTCCTATGTCTATCCTACTATTCATCCAGTTCTGAACTGAGTATAACAGTGTTAGCGTGAGGTTGCATTGAATCGAGCATGTAATAATCTAGTAGGTTCGTCTTGAATATATACCTTTACTTGTGGACGTTGAAGTTCATGTTGCATTTGATTCGACCGTGAGACAAGGGTCGGGTCCTCCAGGGTCTCTTCCCTCTTCAATGACAGACGCATCTCCTTGCGAAAAGTGCGGAACAGTCAGTGAAATGCTAGCCCCTTGACCAGACCGTTCTGTGGTTGCTAATGTCGTCGGTGACGATGACGATGGCCCATTTTCCACGCTAATACTGAGCCCTGCTCGTACAATGATCAATGTAGGAACAATTCCCTTGTTAAGACCTTATCAACGACTGCGCCTGAGTAAAGGCGTCAAATTACGTACCACAATTTGAGTGAGCACAGGAAGGATGAAGTCGGAGGTACCTCTCAGCAGAATAACGACATATCCAACCAGAGCCAACGGGTAAAGAATCCCGGACTCCAGCCTGAGTCCAGGGTCAACAAAAGAAAACTGCGAGGGAAACAGATACTTACATGATGGCCATGATAATCCTATATCTCCTCCTTGCTTCAGGCTCAAGAATATTTCTTGCCTGTCTGGCAATCCACCAGATTCTTCCAGCTATAAAAGTCTTAGCACGACTGCAACGGATGGTATTCAAGAAATTCTATACTCTTGACGTACCAGTTAGGAATGCCAGAATCAGATTCGTGACCATGTTGATACTGAGGAATATTGCAATGACTACATCCACTTGCTTTACACCCACACCCTTTTCAAGCAAACCCCCAAGCAATGGAAACACTGGAGCACGTACAAACACCCTACTGAGTGCGTACTATTCAGGTTATAAATCAGAAGAAGTGCTACTCACAGTTGTTTCCTAGCAAGACAAGGATACAAGGCGCGACGACGTATAGCCTATGATCCCATATCATAAAACATCGATATATCTACCCGCAGGACCAATTGCAGTAAGTTTTTCATCCACTAGATTAGGCATAGAAGGGCCACGTTACATATAGGACATCGGCGATTAAACTGACGAGACACTGTCAGTTACATCTTATCCACAGACATTTAAGTCATCCAGGTACCGACTTCGCGATCATGTACACGGCCAACGAGGCTACGCTAATAGATCATCGTGTGTGAAGAAGTCAAAAAAACGAAGATACATCATCAGAGACTTACAGTAAATTCCCTCTAGCATTGTGATTCGTGCCTGAAACCAAGTCTTCCAAAGTCATTGCTCCGTATACGACATCGATCACAATTGCGCTTGTCGCCAAACTGAATAATAGAATCGTAGTAACAAGATTGAGCCAATATCCGCGCTGTAGGCCCCGATGGAAGATGATAAGTGAAAAGACCACCAGCACGAGTAATATCCCTGTGAATGTGACGATCGTACTCAATAAGCAGAGCGAAACTAGAATCTGCTGATGCAAATCAGCTAACCGTAGAGCGCGAATTCTAGCTTTATACAGTCATCAGTTGTCAATTATATCCCATAGTACAGTGACAGAGATACATACAGCTACAGGAATGCATATGAAATTGGCCGCTCTTGCTAGTGAGAGCTCAGGTCGTGCAGAGGTCATTCAAACGGAAATGGCAGCGACGCACTCACCACTGGCATTTATAAGTGTCGATTAAGTAATGACCGAAAGTGTGTCAAGGCAAGTTTCTAAGGGATTTCAAGTGTTACGAAGTAGCAAACCCCGACAATCCCGCTGGATACCGCTAAGCTTGAATGAGCAAAGTCTAAAAAAGGGGTGGTGGGTTGTGATGCGACGACAGGGTATAGAAATTCAATACAATACTCAACTGATGGCCGACGGTGTGCTGCGGCTCCCGTGAACTTTGAACGAAACCTGGCGGATGCACTGTGATTATAGTAGGGTTCGTGCAACGTTTGCGGGTCCAAGTTACGTTTTACGCAGACTATAACCATGTGGATTGCAGGTCCATCAAAAAGACAATCACTGTTACAAAGGTGCTCTGTGATACTTGAGCAAGATATCACCCATTTGGAATTGACGACCTCCAAGCCGGAACTTACATGACTCCCTTCATACTGGATGATCAGGCCCCGGAAGCAGTAGAGGCTGCCAAAAAGGTCTTAGCTGCAGTAAAACGTCGGGATACGTGGGTGAAAACGGTTGCGAGCGTGGACAAGACAGGGTGGTCTCAGGGAAATCCTAGAGAAGGGCCAGCGCAAGAGGAAGTAGGTCCGCTGACAGCGCGCGCGATTATCGAGGATGGGCAGAATGCAGTGAAATGGCGCTAATGGAAGTAAATTACAAGTTCTAAGTAGTGGCCAAGGTCTGCGAAAAACATCGGAAAAAACACGGTTAAACGGCTCGATCGGTCCCAGGCCGCCGGGTCGCGAATGTATACTCAGAGCCCTGCATGAGCCGGCTTGAGTATGAAGAAAAGCTGTCGGGGGAGTCAATAGTATCCTACAGTTGTGGACAAACAAAATCGACAAAAATAATGGCTGAATTTTCCACGCCCGTGAGTGATGTGGAAGGGCTTTATTTCATGCCAGACATGTAGAATACAACCTAGAGGACAGATTTGCACGAGCCAATTTTCAAAACTCGAGACTATAGTTAGTGCTGACCCCCAAAAATTTGGCCACCGCAAAAAAGGCGTGGGAAAACCTTCGGACATAGCGGAATCGATAGCTTTCAACGAGTAGAGTGTGATCCCAGTAGGAAATAAATTTTTATCGAGCCGTTGAGCAACCCGGAGGTAGCCGGAGGCCCGCAAATTCAAGCTACTATGTTTAGTAAGCACCGTGGTCACCTATCCAAACACGTGAAACGTACCATTTCTAGTTTGAGAAACCAGCATCCTCATCTCTCAGAGCATTTACTGTGAACTGTTCCCGGCATTTCATGAGTAGTTATTGGAAGGGACTGACAGGAAAGGCATTGGAATGGGCAGTCAGGAAGCAGAACCGGCACTGCACGGTCTCCAACCGAGCAATGATGGCAATTGATGTATTGGTGTGACAGTATGTAACAACTGATGTCACCGGAAAGCCGAAATAGGTACACAATTTTTTTTTTTTTACTCCCAAAATTTTGGCCACCGCAAAAATGTCGTGGGAAAAACTTCGGAGGTTGTTTTTCTGACGTTTTCAGCCTCTGGGAGTCCGAATCTGCAATCAGTTTTGTCCCAAAAATTCTAGATCCCGTCCTACGCTTTTTGTTGACTTTGATTGTCCACAACTGTAGAGTACAAGGTATAGACGGAGGCCGCGGAACCGATTCAAGTATTAGTACGCGTCTATCCGACCGCCAAACCGCATCGTTCTGAGTCAACGAGATAGTTTTACAACATCTCACCATTGCTAGGCCGATTTGTGCGATACGACATGTACGGTGTAGTCGTCCACGGGCTCCGAGTCTCCACTCTGTCCGCTATCTTCAACGGCAGACAACTCCACATCTACTCCTTGTGAAACATACGGAGTTGTCAGGGAGATAGCGGGAGCAGGCAAGTCTCGACTTTGATTGGACTGTTCTGCTGCGACGACCGTTGACGAACTCTCGACGTTAATTCCAAGCCCTACACAAACAAGAACTAGGGTAGGGACAATGCCCTGAGCATCATACACGAGGTTCTTTTCAGTGCTTGAAACGACCAAAGAGTCTAAAGGCTCACCACAATTTGAACGAGCGCCGGAAGGAGAAGATCTTTGGTGCCTATCAGCAACAAAACCACAAACGGAACCAGTGAAAGTGGATAGAGAATTCCCGACTCAATTCTGGTCAGTAGGTCAACAAAAGGTCTTTCTTTTCCAAAGTAAAATCGCTTACATTATAGTCATGATCACTCTATACCTCCTCATCGCTTCGGCACCAATAAGACCTCTTGCTCGTCGTGTGATCCACAGGATTCTTCCAGCTAAACAGAGTTTTTAGTTCGTGTAGGGACGTCGAGAATATCATGCAAAATTCGAGTACATACCAGTTAAAGATGTTATAAACAGACCCGAGACCATATTAAGGATAAGTGATAGTGCGAATGGCATCTCTTGCGCCTTCGCGTAGGCCGCATTCCGGAATTGGACATCCGCGGCAGCCATAACAGCTGGAAATACTACAGTAGCAATCGAAGTTAATCAGTACCAAAGCGCTGCACAGATAGACACACAAATGATATACAAGTATTAGCGATTGTGAAGAGCGCGGAAGGTATAACTACGATTTTTCTACGATTCCAAATCACATAGCATCGATAAATCTGCATTGTGAAAAGATAATCTCAGCTGTTGCCCCCTAATATAAAAAAAAGCCACTATACCAATACGATATCGGTGACCAGACTAGTACCGCAGCACCGTCAGATTATGAACGAAACGGTATGTGGAATTCTAGGTACTGACTTTGCAACTGAGTACAATACTGATGCCGCTGTTCTATATGAATAGCCATCGTAAGCGAATAAGCAAAACCCAGGGATGGTTATAAATAAACCCGCGCACAAGAGACTCGATTCCGTGTGCGTAGTAGGCGGGGTATCTAAGAGAGTGTTTTGCAAAGAACGCGCCTGAAATGCAACGCCGACTACAATCGCACCCGTTGCAAGACTGAACAGCATGACGGTAGTAATCAGATTAAGCCAATAAGCACGTTGTTTGCCTTGATGAAGGAGTATAAGAGCAACGATAAATAGTACAGTGAAAATTCCTGTGATTGTGTTGGTGAGAGAGAAAATTCAGACAACAAGACATGACTGAACATCTATGCTTACCATAAAGAACAAGGTCAATCTTAGACAGACATCCCATTCATCAGTGCTCCCAACGCACTGTTAAAAGAAACACCTACAGCTAACGGGAAACACAACAACCTAACTGCACCGGCAAATGAGAGCTTCAAAGCCATTCAAAGAGCATGGGAGAGGGGGGTTTACCTTTCTCTCACTTTCAGTTATTCGGACGTATAAGTCACTGGCGGCCGGTGACTTCTCAGGGTACTTACTTGAATCTTATTGAATTGCATGACGGCGAGAACTACATCTGACATATACACGGCAACTTATGGCAACGGGCCCGAAGATTGTCCGCTGCTGGATAGACCTATCGAAGCGGCTCTGAAAAACAATTTAGAATCGTCAATGCTCATGAAACTGAGAAAACTAAAGCTAAATCTATACTTAGAGCTGCCGCCATCCGTAATCGAAATGACGATTCAATTTGAGTGTAGAAACGAGTTGAGAAATGAGAATCGATTTGAATCGGTTATCACTGGCGTTCGGCACACTAGAATGGGCATGTACCGCTCGATCTTGCCATTCTGGGTATGCGCATAAGGAACAGTTGCTTGAATAGAGATGCCCTTCTCTTCGAGCAGCCTAAGCATGTCACCTCCAATGAATTCTCCTGCACGATCAAATCGCATCGTCAAAACCTTGCATCCTGTCGCGTTCTCCCAATTCGCCACAGTACAGGAAACATGTTTGACAGCCTCATTCTTCTAGAATTCATTGAGGAGAAACCGGCACCGGGTCCCATTGAAGAACGGCCGGGTCCCGTGCTACACATGGAGAAGAGTAGAGAAGAATAGAGATCCTGGACACAATTGTTGTTGGCCAAGACTGAAGCTAAAGCTAGAAAGAGTCAAAGACATTCGGACATGTAGCGTAAGTCTAAAAAGGCATAGACATAAAAGGAAATTTATACTCACCTTACTCTACCCTACCCCTGCTCTAGCCAGACGTAGTAGCCCGATCAGACAAAGGTGATAGACGCGGATGAGGAAGGGGTTAACCGCGGAGAAGGCTATGAAATATACGGTATTCAAAATACACAGATCTACCCTGAAGACAGAAGTTTGCGATGATTGGGAACAAAAATCAGAGGGTGCCATGTGAAAGAGGTTTTGACCAGATTTCAATGGGTCAAAACCACTGCGCAGCTTGAATTGAACGCTGTAAAACTACGATTAATTCCTTTTCGTAAAGATGTATCTTCACAAAGAAAACAGCACCAACCCGTAAACAAGGTTTGCCGTCGCTATGTGACCTTTCTTCTCCAGAACACACGGCTCGTCGGAAGAAGGGAAAATACAGAGGACACCAGGATGAGAACTTCGTTGAACCTAGTTTGTAATTGGACACGAGTGGCCAATGTCGATAACTGATTGACGAAGACCGTCGAGACTCGAAACCCGCTCGAAACCATCCCTATCTGGTTCGGTTGAAGTTTCGCGCCATTTCGGAGCCTGAGCGTCGAACCAGTGGCGTTGAATTAGCGATGATACAGAAGGAAACCGAACGCACTGATAGACGTTTGAACGTTCATTGGACACCTGGACTGTACGAACCGATCAGCTTTCTACATGGGCACATGGATAAGACTAAGATGGAGTTAGTAGTCCCCTGTTCGATCTCGATTCAGATCAACCGATTTAAAACGAAGTATGGTACATAATTGCGCAAACAACCGGGCATCGTGTAGTAAATGGTCCATAGACCTCAGTGTCTCAAGAAGATTATTAGCACGTAAGCAATGTTACACAGATATCTAATCGCTATCAATTTCGACAGCCTTCCCCTTGCCCAAGCAGCACTTGGTGTGTTTTCTCCCCATATCCCTCAAGATGCGCATGTTGCATATATTACAGGTTACGGTCAATACTTCCCACTCATCCTGCAAAATTCCATGTCCTTCCCGGAGGCGGCGCAAGGCATCGTCAGGCTCATTTTCATCTTGATGGGACTTTTCACGCGGCATAGTAAGAAGGCGAGAAGGCCCGGCAGAGGAGGGTGATGGAGTGATACTTGAAAACCCGGCCTGAGAGAGCGAAACCGACCGAAATTCCTGTTTCGTTCGAGGTGCACGATTTTGCGGATAGGCAGGAGCAGTGATAGAAGGACCTCGATAAGTGAATCTGCGAGCTGTTGATGAGTTAGACGTATGTATTTTGCATAGATTAAAGCAGCCTCGTACGCTTGTAGTCCCCCATAACAATCCCAGAACGTTGTACTACACCTGGGTAGACTGACTGATGTTCGCCACAGTAGCCATCGAAGTAAGGCAGTATCTGAGACTTCAAACCTTTGGCCTCGAAGTCATGCTTCAGCATCATCATGTTGGGCTTTGTGTTGCTGGCTGTAATACTATAGATGAGCTATCGGAATGCAAATGTTGCAATAAAGGTCATACCAAGAGTAGGGAGGTGTCGATACTCAGCAACGAGGCTTGTATTTTGATATACTCGAGTTAGATCAACTGCGTAGAATAAGGTCAAGAGCTGCATATGATCAAGTCTTGCTGAATAACTCACTCTGAAACCCACAGGCTGATGGGTAGTATGAACGGCAGTACGCCATTACTGGACTTTCAGCCCTCTCTACAATTTGACAAGAACTAATTTCTCCCGAAGCAAGAGAGCATAAGCATGAGAGAAAAAGTCCTCGGCTCAGAAGCCAAGTCCGCAATCCTGAAGGCTTAATCATTGTTCCATGAGCCGATGGCCTATACATGTTTGTTAAGAGAAACATCAAGAGTTATCACAAGTAGACTCAAACATACCACGTAATTCGAACAACTTGTCCAGCAGTAGCACTGTACACAATTAGATCTTTGCTTTCGTGAATTGCTTGAATAATTTCATCGTGAAAGAGATCGAGATAGTTGACAGAGTTCAAAGGACCTGTAAGGAAACCCATTGCCAATGAGTAGGGCAGCAACTCATAGCTTGCAGTTTATATACCTGCTGACCGGCACGAAGATACATCCATATAATCGTCAAATATCTCATACACCAGAGCATTTCAGCTGTCGGCACAACAGAAGACCGAATTCAAATGCAGCCTAAAGGTTGAATAGGCATTGCGGGCACTCTGAAAGCCTGTTCTACCATCGGCGTTTTGAAGTAATTCGTAGGAGAGAGTCGAGACACTCTAAAGCAAGTCTAAAGCTTCACGAAATGCTAAAGAGGGAAGGAGCACATGTTTGTAGCTCATCGGTGTGAGTGCTGACCGACATTGTGACTGATGCTGTGTTGCGTAATATGTTCCACTCTTTCCGGTCCGGCTCACTTTACTTGTCCGAACTCAGTTTTCAACCTCCTGTACTTATACTACTATATACTATAGAGCTTGAAATGATACGACATTACCCATGGATCTTCTGTCTGACTCGCAAAACGAAGCACTGCTGCATGCCCACCAATTGCTCCTTACTGCTGGCCTCACAGGAGATCAAATCCGCAATGTTCTTTGCACTGTTGAATCCAGCGAACAGACGACTTGGCAGTCTCCAGCTGTTAGCTTGAATTATCCCAGTCCTTCTTTCTCTGAGAATCCTTCCTTTACATCAACCATGCATCCTGTTGTTCGAGGCCTGTCTTATCTTGCACCTCCAGCAGAGAAATGGTCTCCAGCAGCATCTTGGTCTAATAGGATAAACCGACAGACTCAGATCAATGCTTTTGTGGATCACCCAAAAGATGTTGTTCTGGAGTATCCACAGACTGGTAACTGCAAGGATGAATGTATTGCTCACCGATTCACTATAGACCCACATAATTTTGGTGTCTGTGATCCGAGAGCAAGCTTTCAGTACTCTCTTGGTGACTCTCGGAGTGGATCTGAAGACGTTACCTGTGGGACTTTACTTGTAGATAGCAATGGGCTACCAGTATCTTGCTTCCAACGCCGAGCATCTTGTAAGCAGGTTTGAATTCTCAATGTTTATTGTCTGCTAATGTGTTCTTTGTGCAGGCAAAGGTGTTAAATCGTGTAGTGCCGGTTCAGCAGTGCTAGTCAACTCTTGTGATCGAGTTCCAACAAACCATCAGCTTGTTTTTGAAAAAACATTGTCTTTTTATTGTGCTCTTTGGCAACAAGGATGTGGCTTTCATTACGGATTGGATACATACGACTCCGCCGACTTTGATGATTCTGACTTCACTGATAGCATGAAGACAGATTCTCGTCGTGCCAGCCCTGCTGATTACCGGAAGTGTTCTGGAAGAATGATACTTCAGTATGACAAGGACAACAAGCCATATATTAAGTGAGTATAGAATCTCGAGTCACCGGCATACTGCTCGTACTTAGCAGCTAACATGGTATACAGATGTAGCCAATCCAGCGTTGATTCATTAGGCGGACATCTATACCTCACCAATTTGGATGAATTCAACACCGAATATCTGCAAGCTCTACTCGAAAATGATACTGCAAAGATTCAGATCCATGAGGCATCAGCAGCACAGCACGGTTATGGTCCTTGTGCACCATGCTCATTCACAGCATCAGCTAGTGAGCAGAAACAGCTATGTCATGAGCCTACTTTCTTCGTTCAGTTGACTACTAACTCACCAATTCGGAAAAGCTTACTGGCATCGTTCATCTCCTGGAAGTGAATTACAGCACGGAAACCTGACACGAACCTCACGATGTACAGCCGAGTTTATTGCCTACATCCCATATGATCTGGTAGCATGTTCCCAGGTCGTAGTAATTTGTAAAGGACCACACTCACATCCTAAGCCCAGCCCCGTGAAAATACCCCCACCTGTGCGTGAACTGCTTCGCTCGCTTCTTATCTCTCTTGATTGGAAGCTTGCCGATGCAACACCTCGTAAGATTCTACTGGACTCAGGTTTCACAAGCGCACTACGGACTTCACTGGGTTGGAAACAGACCTTTGACCCATCTCTTTCTGATCTTCATCCGTCACTTGGTAATTCAGATCGAGTCCGGCGCATTATTAATTCTCTACGGCAAGAATATTATGCATCAGGTACTGGGTTTGAAGGTGCGCTACTTCGTTATCTCACTGTTTGATTACTACTGACATTTGAGCTCAGGAGCAAAGCAATTGGTTGAGGACAACATCCACTTACCTCACTCAGAGCAGTACGTCCGGTGCGCCGAGAGCCATACAATTGAAAACGGAAAGACTCTTCACTTGGTGATCTGTATGTTTCCGGAAATGTCCAAGCGGCTTATGAATGCGAAATACATATCGATCGACACGTCCTTCAAACGATTAAATTCCTGGCAGGAGTTCGAAATGGAAAGCTGGGATCATCACAACATGAAATGTCAGTGATTTCGTTGTCATTGGATTATGTTCAACTCACAGTTGAAATTCTACAGCTGTTGTTAGCGCTCGAGCCTTCTTCAACTCGCAATCAGCTGAAGCCCATGTGATACTATTCACGCGCATATTCAAAATTGCTTTTGAGGACACTGGAATTCCTGTTCGTTTTCGCCACATTCATGGGGAAGGATTTGAGTCCTGGATTGCTGATGGTCATAAAGGGCAAGCACTTGGTAAGTTGACTGATATGCGTAAATTGTTGAATGCTTACCACTTGATTGGTGGCCGGGGCTGGAGCCCCGGCGGGTACGAGTTCGTTCCATAACACTTGGTCTCTTTTCTTAGTACATATATCGAGGAAGAACCGCATCTTCGCCGTCATCTATCTATGAATCGTCGATGTAGAATGCATTTCTCGGTCCTTGCTTGTTTACTTCCTCCCCTATGGTTCATCCGGGCTCAGGATATGAGCTTGGCTACCATGCAAGACATTTATCGATACAGACCATGATATTGATTTGTTCAAGGACTAGCGAGCAACACGAGCTGTCTGCCTATGGGAGACTGTTCAAGTTAAATTACAACGACTTGTCACTCCAAGCATCTCTGGGCGACCACTGCAAAAAACCACGATCAATCCTCCGAGCTATGAGGAGTGACCACCATGAATGTGCCTACGATGGGGTTCTCAAGTCCAGTGGCTGTCGCAAACGCACTGATGTTGAAATTGGAGACCGACATTGAAGGATTGACCGAAGTCTGTTCATTGAACCCATCTGGCTGGTTGAATATGAGGAAGATGTACCTGAGTCGACGGAAGAGCAAAAAAGGAGATTAGCGAATCAAACTACCTCCAAGTTTTGTTATTAGAAACTCACCGATGCGCAGGCGACCCAGCTGGTGGCATAGGTTGTAGAAAGTTTGACAACGCCGGAGTCATATTCATCAAAGGAGCCACACCACTTTCAGAAGATGAGGGGAAGAAGTTGCCTCCGAGGAAGTGACAAATTTGTGCTTTGGTGGCATCCTGAGGGGTAGGAGCGTCGGGGTCGACAGTGGTGATAATGAATGGTCCGGTTCCTGTGTCGCCGCTCAGAGCGAAGGCTGGGGGTCTGGTAGTGTCTGTTCTAAGTCAAAGTGGAGGTTGAGGTCGAAGCAGCGGCAGAAGCATCCTTGGAAGGTTTATCGCATATGATGGGGTGCAGAACGGCATTGGGACGACAACTGCTCTGGACGAATTCTGGCTCTCCTGCCTCCATCCCTGGCGTCAAGAGCAAGATTGAGAAGAGGGCCAAAGAGGTAGACGAATGGTTTTGGAAAAGAACACAGCAGAACGTTGAAGAGTGAGTGGCAAATGACAACGTTGAACGACGTCGACAATGCGAAGCAAATCACGTGAAATAGTGTCTCGGCAAAAAAAGCGGCATCGAGCCGAAAAGAATCCATCAACGGCATCACGCTTAACAGGAATACCATCAGCAAAAAAATACCGGAGAAAGAACGAGTTCTCCATTTTATTCCGAACTCGTAATACTACAAACTAGGGGTTGGGAGGTTCTGCGAGATGCTTTGTCGGAATTTAGATGGGTTTTGCCCTCTGGAGCCGCACCGACTGCTTCGAGATCTTAATGCATACGATCACCTGAAACGCTTTTATCGCCTTTGCATCACCCACTACAAAAGAAATATTCATGAGATACGCGCTCATGTTTCCAGTGACGTCCGCAAGGCCATGATTAGCTTGGCTTCATCGCAACCATTACCAGACCTGAATGCAACATTAGCGGTTATCGAGAATGGAGGAACAAAGGCAAAAGGTGCGTACACTTTCAACTCAAAGTTACCATCCTCTGAACATGCTTTCGCTCTTAATGTTCTCATATTTAGCCTGGCTCGACAATAAGATTGTGAGCAGCAAGTTCGCTCTTCCAGCAATATACCAACCGCTCAGTCTTATCCCACTTGATGTATGGAAAGCCAGTCCTTCAACGACGAATGGTAATGAACAGTCGCATTGGAGTATTAATCAAGACGGTGAGGGTCTAACTATGCTTGGAGGTATCATGAGAGGGAGAGAGTATGACCATCGAGCCATGAAAGCACTTCAGCTGTATGAAGACCAAAACATCTTTCATCGCGACCAAACTTCCACTGATTTTCGACGTTCAGTATATTCTATAAATCGAAAATGTGTGTCATTTGTTTGCAGCTCTGCACCAATGTGATGCTAATTGAACGTACTATTCCTCTCCAGCAGCAGTGCAGCGTCGCATTCATCAAGAATCTACCACACTTGGCCCTCGAACCTCTGAGAAAGAAACCCGCCCACTGTACACTACAGTTCCCCTCTTCCAGAGCACTGCATAGCTGGTTGTAAAATGTATTTGATTGCAGACTTCGCTTTCACATAATATACAAGGACTTCGAATGCATTGTTTGATTACTCTGCTCCTCACCAACCTATAGATATACAATTTCAGCCAAAGAAGGTGCGTATAATAACCTGACATACCGGAATTCCACCCCAAAAGCACTGTAGCTAAACCCTGCTCTACGAAAAGTAAAGGCGACGGCAACGTGAACGCGCGTCATTCATAACTTCATTGCCAGCTGGCAGGAACAGTCATATGACACATCCCTGGTCCATGGGTTGCAACACGGAGACCATGGGAAAGAATGTACTTTTCAGTAGCATTACGCAGCTAAAGTAAATACGACGTGCTACCGTAAAGGATCGAGATCGAACAGGGGACTCGAGACTGAATTAGCAGGAGTGAATCAAACAAGATGCTCAGTACCCCTAAAGGCAAACGTGCAGCATAACTTCCAATTTGTCATCGGGTCACGGACTAGCCCTCCTGCTTCCTGGCACTGAAGCCTACTGAAGCCTAAGGACAAGTCGACTCTTGAATCTTCTATTAATTTTCTGTATAGGTATATACCGAATTTCACTATGCATACTTAGTTATAGCCATCATGTATCTTACCAAACTTTCAAGTTATCGATCTTTGTATGCTTCTACCTGCTTGACGTATTTGGGAGAGGTATTTGGGACAGATAAGTTCACCAGTGTTCTTCACCGAGTTTTCTGACTAGTGGTTCTACACCTAGTCTCAACTCTTTAAATTGTGACAAGTGTTTTAAGACATAAGTTTTACCGAGCTTAATCGAGCTCAGCTATTCGTCATAGAATCAAGAGTCATTTGAATTGAAATGCATACAACCTCCGACCTCAAGTAAAGCTCACCAGACAGTACAACGTATGCATGTAAATGATTAGGAAAATCTTGAAATTGTATATATTTTTTCTTCGTTGATGCTTTTACCATTTATTAATCCATTATTCTTTCCCGTAGCAGTTGACGCCAAATATTCAAACAAGTTCCCAATTTGCTTTGATGATATCTGCAGCACGTTCCGCGATGGCATATACATGTGCGGACGTGTGTGCGGCACTAAAAGCGATAAGATTGGGTGAACGATGCCTCGGGGGAAGAATATATGTGAATACTCACGGTAAGCTAGGCTGTAGAGCAAATACAGAGGACACAAAAGTAAAGAAGAAAGAAATCAACACTCTGCTTCAAAAAACTTGAATTGAGTGAACACTGACCGCAACACTCGCGTCAACAATCCTCAACCCTGTCACCCCACCTTTCACCTTCAACTCAGGGTCAACAACACCCCAGCTCGCCTCTTTAGGACTCATCGCCGCTGTAGCGACAGGGTGGAAGAAGCTTACGGCGTTATTTCGTATCCATTCATCCAGTGCGTCCACGTCCTCGTATTCATTTATATCCGCAGGTGGAGCGGTTCGCTCGAGGATGTAGTCTGACCAGACGGGTGCTTTGACGAAACGCTGGGCGGAACGAACGGCGTGCCGGAGAATGGCTATGTCTACAGGGGATGTGAGGAGGTTGGGGTTGATCAAAGGAGCAGAGAATGGGTCGGTTGAGTTGATGGAAATGGAACCCGCTGGATGGGAACAAGATATGAGTTTTATTACGGGAGATACAGCGGTAGAATAGAAAGCTGCGCACATGATTTAGGAGAGACGTTGCCCGAGGGGATGTTGAGGAAATTTCCATCCGGGGTCTCAGTCGCTAGCCCATTCTGTAAAATAAATCAGCATTTAATGGTTCTTTTCAGCGAAAGAGTCTCGCACCTGGAAGAGAAACTCGAAATGTGCTGACATAGGCCCGCTCGACGGATCCCCAAACTCCCTCAACACAGCCGAATTCTCTGGTAACCTCAGGAAAGCCAAATGATTCTCGCTGGTATCAACCAGTATCCCCGTCTTGTTCAATTCCCATTCTTCCATTAGCTCGTTTGCCAGCGTCGTGTTGCGGAGGACGGTATCATAGGTCTTGGTGGAGTTGACACGCCAGGTGGAAGATACGCCGATGTGATCCGTGAGATTCTGGCCTACAGAGGGGAGGTCAATGAGCGGCGTGATGCCTAGGGATGAGAGGAAGGTCGCGTTGCCGATCCCCGAGTGCATAAGGATGGCAGGGGTTGAGACAGCTCCGGCTGAAAGAATGACCTCCTTTGTGGCAGTCAAGTTTATCATTTGGCCTTGGTAGAGTAAAGGACATGAGCCTTGGCTTGGGAATGAAGGGAAGTTGACGTACCGGATGTAGTGTCAAGGAACTGTACGACGTTGAAGGAAGTGGAATTGTTTGACGGAGTAGAGACGCGTGCAACATGAGCGTGCAGGAGAATGTCTAGGTTCGGGCGAGCTCGAACTTCTGGCGTGAGATATGCTTTAGAACTCGAGCGAACGCCTCTGTCGACAAGAGCCTGAACCCAACCTGTCCAAAGAGCATTGCTTGTTGAGACAAACGAAAAAGCATTCTGGAAGAATCCAAAAGGACTCACCAACGCCAAGCGGATCGCCCGTATTGACATCGAGAGTAAAGGGGAACTCCTCTGAAAACTCTTTGGTAGTCTCTATGACCTTGCCATCAATCGCTCGTGGTGCGCCGGGAACACTAACGCCAATGAATCCGTCAAAGCCATGAACACTAGCATTAAATTCACCCGTAACATTGTGACCGTCGACGGGGAAGTTGAATTTCTCGCTCTTTTGAAAACACGTAGGTCAGAAGAACAGTTCGGGTCGAAATAATGAAACACCGCGCGCACCTTCATGAAATAAGGAAGAATAGCGTCCCATCCCCAATTCTCATCACCTGAAAGCTCTGCCCACTTGTTGATATCTGCCTCCGAGCCGCGCGTATACACGAGACAATCTTTCATCCAAGACATCAACTTCTTCTTATCCACAGAGTGTAAAAACGTAAAACACGTACTAACTGCACTAGAACCACCAAGTCCAATTCCTCTCGGGAAGGGCACTGACCGTCCGTTTAGTCCTGTCTGTGCAGTAGTCGAGTAGTTCCAGTCAAAGGGTGTATCCGGGGTAAGTTTTGTACAGAGGAGAGGTACGTCGATGGTAATGTCGTTATTTGCACCTCCAGCTTCGAGGACAAGTACCGAAGCGTTTGTTTCGGTCAGCCGATTGGCAACGGCGCTGCCTCCTGGCCCAGCTACATGGAGAACGACGAGCGAGTCAGTCAAGGAAAGTCTTTTAGGAGGGTAAAGGAGTGAACCAACATCCGACGACAATGAAATCGTATGTCTTCAGCTCATCCGTTGAATTCAAAATCCCTGCAGAAACCACCGGCCCCAGAACAGCCACTGCGTATGCAAAAGCTGAAACCAGCACAAGCATGACGAACGTCAACGTACAGCGCCTCGCACCATTCTTGCCCTTTATATATGGTGTCCGCCTTCGCGCAGAAACTTCGAGGTGGTCTGATGATGATTCATTGGAGAAGGAGAGATGAGCCCAGCGAGGGACTCTGAGGTAAAGCGGTCATGTGAAGAGGATGTAAAAAGAAACCCGCTGTACGCACGAACGTAACGAAGGGAAAAATGTATTCAAACTCAGAATCACAATTGCACATCCGCACATCTGACGTCTAAAATCGAATAGTTAGGAAGAAAATGTGTGTTTTATATTCAGAATCAATACATTTACAGTATATTGACATCACATTGTTCCTAGGAGGGGTTATCCACCAGAAACTCCCACCAAAAATAAAACCGAGGCAAATGGTATCATCTTCTCTTTACTTCCCACTTCGAACCTGGAGTCCACGAACGACGAAGTGGACGACGAGTTGAGCCACCATTGCTGTACGGCTCACGTTGGGTAATCGTCACTTCGTGTGTTTTGATGTTGAATGTCGTGACGACATTGTGCAGGAACGTATCACCCCTACACGCCAAGCAAGACCAAGCGAAATGCATTCATTAGCTGACGGCAAGAAAAGGGATCGCGAACTGGAAACAAAAACTCACAAAATGAAGATGTTCCCTTCTTCATTGGGTCCACCGTCCGTGGTACCACTCACACATAGAGGTCTCCCCTTAGAGTCCGTGGTACCGAGTGGTAGGATATTATCCGCTGGGTCGACGGTGAAGGTGGTCCCAGCGATGTTGACAGAGAATACAGGGACCTTGGCGCTGCACAGGACCACGTAGAGACCTTCGTCGTCATCGAAGACTGCAGGGGGGTCAAAGGCGGCAGCGAAGGCGTCTGCAACGTCTGTTGGGACGTAATTGAGCGTTGTACCCGTATCGAGGATGATGTCTAGGGAAATATCTATTAGTAAGAAGTGATGCTCGGCCTAATGAAAGATACTGACTGTTGGTGGTTCCGTCAGTACCCTTGCTACCCGGGAACGTCATAGCCTCAACGTCCACAGTGTAGTAGAAGTACGTTACTTTTGTACCATTCTCGGGTAAGAAGGTGCTTGCGTCGTATCCTTGGATTGGTACAGTGACAGCCGTGTTGGTGACAGGTACTGGGGCAATTCCACCAAAGGAGATAAAACCGAGGCCAGGATCGAAGAGCGAATTGTTTTCAGCTTCAAATGAGCCGCGGTCCAAAGCGACCGAGAAGTCTAGCAGGTGAATGTCAGCTCGGTGTTAAAAAGGACAAGAAATTCACTGACATGGGTTGGACACAAGACCTTGCTGCACCGCAGAGAAAAAGATCGAGTTGTAGGGCAGCTGAGTTTCGGGGAACTCGTCTTCAGTCGGGTTCGTACCCTCATACACGCTTGTCAGGTTCGGGGACGCAAGTCCCATGAGCCCGGTGTTGATTCCATCCCCTTCCCATGCGGCCTTGGTAACGATACCAATCTCCTGGTGTTTCACGCTCATCCCTGCGACAGTGACGGTGTCAAATCCGACAGTACCGGTTAGGAACTCGCCGTCACCGTAGGTGATGTTGAAATTGACGTCTGGGTCAACTTCAAAGGCGGGTGAAGCAGAAGTGTTGAAGCCTGCGGTGCCGAACGCGCATGTTTCTGTCGATACGGGGTTTCCTTCGAGGTCAAAGCAGGAAAATCCTGTTTGAGCGACCCATGTATCCGAGCTGGGAGTACGTGGAATAAGATGAGTGTTTAGAGGGTCGAAGAAGAGGATCCAACGCACCTTCCAGTATCAATGATAAGCGCAAATTCCTGGTTGCCCACAGTGACATTCGTCAAATACTCCTCGTCAAAGTCCGAACCATCGACACCCGTAGTAAACCCTTCTCCACTCGCACTACTCCTCAAGGCCTTCATCAAAGTCTTCTTTGCCTGAGTCCTCGGAGCGACACCAGAAATCGGCGTGGAGAATTCAGCAGCAGGAAGGCTCACATCTCTCTTTGCTGGGGCACTGGAGACGTGGCGTCTGACGACGGAGGTGGGCTGGCCATTGGCAACGGCGAGGAGCGCAGCGAGGCTGGCGAACGCACCAGTGAGGCGATACATGGTAGCTGCAAGAGCAACGCAAGAAGACGTCCATTATCACGGTATATATATGCTCTACGGCGATTGATTAGATGTCGTGTATAAATAATACACGAGAATACACTTCACTGAAGTCGAAGGTCGTTCTCCATGCGTGCATTTTGCGTAGATGCGGATGTAACAGGTGAAGACTTCCGCATGACGACTGATGGCAATGTGGAACCCCCATGTTAATGATAAGCCAAGGAACAACCTTCATATCTTAGAAAAAAGGTCACTTACTTTTCGTCCACGTAACGTACATATTCAAGACAGAAAGCCTGAACACATCTTCATGCCGTCAGGGTTTAGTTAACAGTTACATATCCATTGCCAACAAAGAGTCTCCTCAGACAGGACTTACAGAAGAAAGACCGGTCGTGTGAGCATAGATAAGAGGTTGAATTCAGGGACTTTGTAGCACATGTCTCTTCATCAAATTGGTTGTAATTTTGCAAGTTGAGCGCGTAAATATAGCCTATACGCAGACGCATGGGATTGGGCACGGTAATCAGTAGACAATCAATTGACGAGTGGTGACCGGTGACCCCGTAGCCAGCGCGCAAAATACCCCAAACGGAGGTTGGGCCATGGAGGTCGAGGTGAAGACTAGTGAAGGACGTCGGCGAGCGCCGCAAGAGACTAAGCGCTCTTGCCTGTGACCTGCCCTCAAGTTGATACGGCCACCTTGCAGCACAATTGTCAAGACCTGCGCACTTCGTGAATCAACTGTATTGGCAATTCTTGAAGCTCCTACACGAACAATGGATTTACGGGACGCTTTGGTTCACGCTTTGTGGTTCGGGGCCACTCTAGCAATTTAAGAGTCCCTATAGCCCTACTCAAGTCGCGCTACACCACCCCTCCTTGCGCGTATCTCTGACGGAAAGGTCCTCTAAAATAGTACGTGTGCATTAAGCCCTCTGAAGCTTTATTTTCATGGTCAGTCATTGTATAGGCTACGCTCGTACTTTATCAGCATTCTCGGTACGTGCAATGTCAATCCATTTCCTCTTACTCTCAACCGAAAAGGTTCTTCAGGACATTCATCGTGGTTCTGGTACTTCAAAATCGAAATGAACTTGCCCCCTCGTCCACGCTGTTCCCAATGCGTCTACGCGACAATCGATGTACCATGCTTTTCCTGCTCCGGCAATGGCATTACGCCTCCCAACCTCAATAATCTACGTCTCCAAGGCCACTACGACCTGACCGAACAGGACGCGTACACGATATCCCAATGGGCTCTCGAGGCTAGGCTTGAGCTTGCACAGTACGACTTGAAAGCATCCCAACTTCGTGCCCTCCTTGCTACAGTTGAAAGTGGACGTGACGCTTTCCAGCAGCGCCTTCAGCTCAATGTCGCGCTTACTTCCCCCGTTCGTCGTCTGCCCACTGAAATACTCACAGAGATCTTCTCTCTGAGCTGCATCCCGGATGCGGAAGATGGTTTGAATTCTAAAACACAGGAAAATAGTTTGATGTCCCCCGCCGGTCGGACAGCCCTTCGGCTGAGTTTGGTTTGCTCAAGGTGGCGGAAGGTCGCTTTGGGTACGCCAAAGCTTTGGTCATTCATCAATGTCACTATATACAGTCACAGGTTGCTTACATCTGTGTTGGCTATGGCGGCTGGCTACAGCGAATCCGCTTCCGCGGAGATAGACTGTTGTGTTAAGGCTCACCCTATCATCGAAATAGTCAACTTGTACCTTGAACGTTCTCAGGATCAACCTCTCGCAATATCTGTATGCTGTCACACATCCTTCGAGTTTTGTTCCAACATTTTTTGTGTTTCCCCTACGGAACTGGTGTGTGATGCTCTGCTCAAGGAAGTATTCAAGCATCTTATCGGAGCATCACGTCGATGGCGGACCGCTCATATCAATATACCCCACACCCCGAAGATTGGTCCCCCCTTTCCCATCTCGGACGTTGGCGACCTGCGCGAGTACGGGTCCGAACACGAACTTGATTTTGGTCCACTTGTGCTCGAGGTACCTCTTCTGGAGGTTATGGACATTTACCCTGGATCGACGGCGGTAACGTTCCCGAATACCCCTTGTTTGCATACACTAGCTGTGACAGCGACGCCGTGGGGCCGCTTGAGACTTGACGAGGATCTCTTCCATGGCCCTGTCCTCCGTTCATTGACCGTGCGTGGATTGGGCGTTGTTGACGTGGGACTAGTCGTTCTATACCACCTGTATGGTAGTGACGTTCATGTCACCATTGAGGATTTTCATGACCCGCCCCCACATAATCCATTAGGCAGGCAGGATCCCTGTACAATTCCAGAGATAACAAAGCTTTCAGTCAACTACTATGGTCGTTCCAAGGCCGCGTTGACTGAGTTTTTCTGCAAATACGTGATCGCTCCAAACGTGACCGAGATGGAATTGATGTACCATCCTCTAAAGAAGGAAGATGAAGACGTTGATGAACGAAGGTGGAATACTCTCTTGTCACTTCGACCTCTTTTGAGTATGATCAGACTGTCTTCGATGCCTTTGAAGGTGTTAAAGACAGACGGGTTCAACCTTCGGCAAGATCGGCCAAATGAGACGATGGTTGAAATTCTCAGGTTATTACCAACACTTGAAGTGCTCGGTATCGGTGAGATGAAGGTACAATACAAGAAGGCACAAATCCGACAAATCAACCTGGAAGACGACCGACGGCTGGAAATTAATCGTGAAGATTACGGCGTTGGACGCGAGCAATCCGCTGTCGTTGAAGCTGTCCGTACCAGCCAGACTCTCGGGAGTTATAACTTCGTCCCTATGGTCCTTCGTGACCTTATCATATCCGCCCCTCCGGTCACCTTAGACTCACCTCCCGTCCTCATTCCCAAGTTGACTTCCCTCAGTTTGACTGTCCGAGAAATATCGGACCCTCAATATCTAGTCAAGATGGTACACTCCAGATGGCTCTCTTTCATTCAGGGGTCGCAGCGAGTAGAAGCTCTCCGATCGCTCTCTGTCACTCTTCTACTTGATTCTTCGGTAAGTTGTCATCGTGCGGAGGACGTTAGAAGGGAATTGAAGTGGTTGCAGGATGCGGTGCTTGATCTTGATATCAACTTTAACGTTGTCGTTTATTAGGGATGAGTGCTGCTATGAGAAAGTGAGTAGTTGAAGAAACGGTTTATAGTCGTGTGTTCGCAGAATCCGGTGGCTTTTCAGACTTGTTGGATT